>VUQG01014007.1:8513-26820 GCA_015106755.1 Etia nguti | reverse complement strand
TTTATTTTTTTTTTTTTTTTTTTTTTTCTGTGACATAGTAGCCCACAAAAGAGTTTCGCTCCTCTGAGGTGGTGATTCCTGATGTGTTCCTTCCCCATTGTCTGTCAGCAGATCTTTCTCTCTCTTTTTGCGTCACCCTCTTACTGTCTGTGTGTCGTCCTCAAACAGCAAAAGTCAGAGCAGAGCCTGGTTTAGAAAACATTTGAACATCCGCGTGTAAACCACCTGTTGACTGTTGCCAAAATGGGTCAGAAGGTAGCTCAGTGTGTGTGATGATCTCATCTTCTCGCAGCTTTACAGCACGCTCTACCGCTGTTAGTTTTCCACACACATACACACACAAGCGCGCTTTTTTCCCCCCCTTTTCAGTGTTTCCGTGTGCGTATGTGTGTGTAGGACGTCAAGACATACCCATTCATCAGTAAGTAGAGAGGGCATTAAACCTTTATCTTCTCACAAATACATACATGGACAAACTCATGCACACAAGTCTTTCTTTTTGTCCCTGACATCCCAACTAACAATTAATTCTAATAGACTCCAATTAAGACTTATTATTTAGCCAGGCAAAGATTAATAAAGGAGATGTCACCAGGTGTCATTGCTATTAATGGCTTAATTTGTCAGTTTGTTAATGATCGACTACTTTAAAGGACACCGAATCAATCAAAGATCAGGGTGACAGATGTGTGTTAATTCTTTGCATAAGTCTGTTTTATCTCAATTATGCGTCTGCTTGCATGCTCGCAGTAACTCTGTTTGTAACTAGATTGAGCCTAGCAGACCTGATTGCATTGTCACACTGAATAATTATCTTTTTATGGTGCAGCGGTTTTAACCTGTTTATTCTGAGTTCGTTCTCCAAGCAATTCTAAGCAATCAAAGTACAAGGCGGGACATAGTTGGCCAATAATAGTTGCTATTTAGGAATTGATTGCATTGTCTGTGATATATTGATAAAACTCGACCAACAGTGTACTGTATATTAGCAGTTAGTTTATAAATGTAGCATTTGGTTTACAAGAAATTCTCCAATGCCTCTTAAGATGGTTCATTAGCTTATATAACTGTCCCCAGAGCTGTCCATACTACCGCATTGCAGCCCAGATGCCAGCAGGCTTGCAACCCCCAAATCTAGTCATATCATGCGGCAACAGGTAGGCCTATAAGCCTGGTTAATATCTGGATCGAGATGGCATATCGTATATCCTATGACATAAACTGACGCTGCTGGAACAATTTGATGGCTTGAAGAAATGTTATCATTAATGCAGGCACGCACGGCACAGTTCATGTTCGTTTCTCCTCGTATCCAAATTGTCTGGAGGGTCAGATTTACACAGTAAAAACTGACTGGCATTCGGTGCTTGGTGCGCTCATTTTCCAAAGCCTTTCTAGGAGGAAAATAAATTCGATTAATCAGATTAAGAACGATAACTAGGCAAAGCAGGGGCAGTGGACCCAACCTAGTTTTCAAAGCTTGTACCAATTCTTCTTCCTCTCAGTCTGCTTCTGTGTTTGTTGGAGAGACTGAGTTGAAATCCATTAATCAGATTTTGTTAGCAACTGACCACATAGCCAGAGGTAGTTGTGTGTGTGTGTGAGAGTTGTGCTACCTCAACTGAAGCACTTACAAGTAACTGTTGCATACAAGACGTTAGTGCGCATGTAAAAGATGTGAGATCATTTAGTTAAAATGTACAATTTATTCTTTTTATATCCAGCCCAAGTGTGTGATTAGATGAGACTCCCATACAGTTAATTTATGCTGATTCGAAAACTGGTTGAATTGGTGCCACATTGGCACTCAGACATACAAACAGATTTGCCTTAGTGTGGTGAATGGAGTTTTTTTTGCTAATCACTAACATGCTACTTAGTATTTATCAAAAGGTTCCCTCCAGTTTCTCTATATATTTATGTGTGTGCAAGTTTGTCTGTGCAAATCTCTATCTGCATTCACAATTACTAACCTACACATTTACTCCTTTAAGGATGTTTGCATGTGTGTGTCATACCTCTTTGTGCACATATAAGTTACATGTACGCTTTGGTCTGGGTGTGCACAGATGTGAGTGTATGTTTTTTGTTGGGTTTGCCTAAAACTTGTGCTGGATCCAAGTGAACAAGTGTTAACAAGCTCTGTGCAGACTGTATTTATTTAATCCATATGCTGGTGAACTATACAGCTGCGTGCTGCCCCTAGTATGTCTGGAAGGAAAAATCTCTTTGCAGTTGCAGCCTTGACGGAGTTGCAGAAAGTTTGAAGTCAGCTTGAATGAAGTTTCTCCCCAAAAATACTGCATACTGTCATTTTTTTCTGTAATCAAATGTTGCTGATATTCAGTTTTTTCCACCCATGTATTAGTCGTAGGAATGCTGTGCCTTTACTGGCATCGCTTGTAAATGTTTTATCACCGCAGTGCACTGTAGCAGCTTTGACCCATTCATTTATATAACATGACATCGTATTGGAAGTTTGGAAAAAATTAACGACTACACTCTTTTTTTTAATACGCAGTTAATTTTGTGAATTACGTCACATTTTCAACTGTTGACAGAGTCTGTAGAGAGTCCACTGACGAGGAACAACAAAGGGGAAGACAGAAGCTCAGGCTGCTGCTGATAGTACTCCTGCCAGGCCGGCAGCACCAGAACCCTTACCCAGGACGATAAAGACAGGGTTGCTGGGAGCTGACAGGCCAGTTGCTGGTGGTGATGCTAAAACTAGCAGCCAGCACAGCCATCCAAAGGAGCCAGGGTGCCTGGCAGCAGCAGAACAAGTTGCCAGAACAATAAAAACAGAGTAGCTGGGGGCTGACAGATAGTTCCAAACGGTAGTTTTTTCAGGTGCTCACTGAAGCCAAATGCAACCCAGACAGTCACCGCGATGCAGTGAGTTTCACAGCGCACGGCTGTGTTTGTTTGACTGGAATGCCAGTGCAAGTGGTGAGGGACTGCTTGCTGTGTGGAACAATGCAGGAACAAAATTGTCATTAAAGATAAACTGACTAAAGCCCCTTTCAACCTCAAATCCTTTTTTTAATATTAGCTTGATGGCATCTGAACATGATGGCTTTGTGACTAAAAAAGCCCCCCAGCCACTTTTTTTAATGTTCTGATAACATTTATGTGTCATTTACAACGCAAGTCTGAATTTTGTTCTGTGTGACAAAATTACAACTGTGCAGTGGCTCTCACCTGAAAAAAAAAAAAAAATGTGGACAATGTCAAGCAAGATTAAGACATTTGTCTAAGATGCATTATCTCGTTTCCTCAATCCAGAAGACAGAGTGCTCTCATGAAGCCTGTATAGCATGGGCAACGGCAGCTGTCAATCACTGCAGAGCACACAGACTGATACACACACATAGTCCTTGCTCATAGTGACAATGCTAGAGAGAACTAAACCTGTAAAAGTGTGGTTTAAATCAGTTGCAGGAACTTTTCAGGAACTTTTATGGGTCTAAAGTGGCATTTCTAAAAAGGACCGTCAAGAGGATAATTTAGAATGCTAATCGCTATGACAGGCTGATAAAACATTACAACATGAGGTATCCTAGATTTGTTAGTTTATTGCTTATTGTGTTGTTGATTATTGCTTATGCAATACATACTTGCCTTATGCCTAAACAACCTCTGCATTGCTTTAGTTTTGGTGTCTTTGGGGGGACTTTTTAACTATTTTTTAATGCAAAATTTCTTGGGTTTTTTTTTTGTTGACAAAGTGGGTTTGACATTGCTTCTGTTCAGCTGAAAACAACAAGCCGTTAAAAGCAGTTAATGGTATTACTTAACATAAATAATCACAGCATAAAGTAGCAAATGACTAAGAATGAAAATAATTGTGGCAGTAATGTTTGTAACCCTAACTTTTACATTATGGAAACGTTTCTTTATTATGTGCAGTTTCTTCCCCATTAGTATGAAAGGAAGTTTCCCTCTGAGTGAGATGACTCAGTGCTCTCTTTCTCGGCATCGCGCATTACAGAAGTCACTTTTTCAGTCTTAACAAATCAATGCTGAGTAAGTGGAGCTGAAAAATTGGACATTCTTGTCTCCAGCTGCTTTGAGTCCATCGGATACATTTGACTGCAATAACAAACACTGTTAAATTTGACTCTTCAATCCTTACAGTGCCAATTGTCTGAAATGAAAGATGAAAAGTGCCAAATTTTAAGAATAATGGAGAACCTGCTGCGTCTTTGATTACACGAGAAAAAAAGGGAACTAGAGAGACTGGCAGAAAAGTAGATTTAACGACTGTGAGAGAAAACAAAACTGTGACCTAGAGGATATGTGGGAAGATTTTTTAAGTAGAGTAAGCTAATGGAAACGGTAAGCAAGACTTACTAAAACAGAAAGAAAGCTACGACGATACGCAGCTGAGTACATCACAAGAACAACTTTTTTAAAAATAAAGATTTCAAGGCTTCAGCACCAGGGTTTTATTGTAAAATAAAAATAAAAACAAGTAAAATATCAGCCTTTTTATTAGCTTGTGTAATTGGTCGAGCTCCATCCTGGTGTACTGAGGAGATCCAGCTTTTCGGAGACATCTGCCCCAGCTCCTTAACCGAGTAGATTTACAACCACCGCTGTTGGAATATTAAGCTGAATACCTACGTTTGGAGTGAGGAAAATAACTAACCTCTCTAATGGATAAGTGCCCTAGAATGCCTAATGCTAAGCCCCGGTGTGTGTGTGTGTGTGTGTGTGTGCGTGTGTGTGGTAATCGCCATAGCAGGTTCTTGCCATTAGTGCACTGCTGAACAAGGCAGCAATTCATTCAGCAGATTTAACTGTCTGGTGTGTGCATGTGTATCTGTGTGTGTTTGAAAGAGAGAGAGAGAGAGAGAGAGGGAAAATCTATGAGCCTGTGTGTGTGTGTGTGTGGTAGGTTTCTAAGTGTAGAATGTGTGTTGTTTTTAGAGAATTGTTTCCGTGCGCCTGTCTGCACCATATGGTCCAATGTGGAAAAAAGGCCCCTTTAGGGGTCTGTGCGTATGGGAATATGTATGGGAGTGTGCATGTGTGTATGTGAGTGAGAGAGAGTTAGAGGGAGAGCGAGCGAGGGTATGTGTGTTTGTGTGCAGTAACGTGTGTACAACGGTCTGGTCTGCCCAGAGTGAAGCTGTAAAAACAAAAACGTCTTGAGAAAAGAGAGAAAAAAAAAAGTCTACATAGGAGCAGTGATGTCAACTACTACCCCTTTTCCTCCTACTCACACACACATACATGCGTATTCACTGTGCTTCCTTTTTTTATCTCTCATAAATTGCAACATTTGCTTTTTTTCCTTTTTTGCATTAGCTATATTAGAAATTGTCAAAACTAATGTGTTTTTTTTTTCTCTTAACTCTAATGATCGCTTTCTATTTTTCTCCAATTATTACTTTCTTTCCAGCAATTGTGTTTTGCCACTCTCATGGGGGATAGAGCTGAGGGGCGGGGGGGGTATTGTTTTCTCAAATTGGTGAAAATAATCACTTTAATTTTTTCTCCAGTAATCACTTTCTTCTCTCCTCTTGTTTTTCATTTATCCTTTTTTGTTTTTCGTTTGCCGTTTATTTTGTCTAATTGCCGTAAACCTTGAGGCTGTGGTAATGACTTCTGAGGTTAACGAGCTTCTGCTAACAATCACTCACTCGCTTGCGCAGCCACACACTTTGTGTAACCAAACACAAACTCTAAAGCGAGCACAATGCGTACATCTAGATCACATATATATGTGAAAATGGACTTGTTCCTTCTGGTCCCTGCGAGGATTCGCACACTGAAGCACGCACGCTCAAACCCTCATCTGCAGCAGCCTTTTACAAAATGTGCAAGCTTTGATATTATGGTAAAGAAACACGTCATGTTTGATTCATGGAGCTCTTTACAGCTTCGGTTTGAATGTTGGATCCAAAGTTAAAGTGAATTTGTAAGCAAAAAGGCCAATTAGACTAAGGGGCCATGTTTCAATAATTAATTTGTGTTGGGTTTTTGTCAGACGTGTTGAGAAATGCTCATATATCACTGTCTCTAAGTAGAAAAGTTGGGAAACGAAAGAGAAATACCGAACGTTTCTGATGCGAAGCTCTTTGTAGAATTTGTTCGCTATCTGAAGGTGTTTGTTGCGATTGCTTTTCTCACTCACATGAAAGATGCCGACATGCCTGCAAACACTCGCCAACTATTCACCAAGTGATAGTGGGCTGGTTCTCATCTAGCGCTTGACTAGTCTATTTGGGCACACAAAGCACTTTATAGAACATGCCTCATTCACTTATGCGTATAAGCACTTTTCCTTACGCTGAAGTGCTCTCTATTCAACATTTATAGTCCGAGGAACACATCAGAGAGCAACTTGGGGTTCACCATCTTGCCCAAGATGTAGACTACAAAGGCTGTTGAGATGTAACTATGGGCAACCACAGCAATCTAGTAGCAACCAAAGCAAACCGTATACCTCTTTATTTCTGTATACTAATTTTATCTAGCAATGGCCAGCAACCTCTATTGACCACTCGCCAACCAGCTGCAGAAACTAAAATTTTCCCTGTTGTTGATGGTTGCTAGAGAGCCAGCGACACGTCTCGAGACCTGTGTGAGTCACTCAAAATTAGGTCACTATTAAGTCTCAGAAATAAAATTTAGATTGACGGAAAAAAACAATAGTTTCCCTCTCTGATGAGTGAAACTGCCAAGGTTAATTGCTGTTTTCAGTCATTGTGTCATTGTAGTAGTTTCTAAAAATGTCTATAAATAATCAAAGAGTTGTCTTAAATGATGTTTTGGATATTTTTTAAGCGTTTTGATGCAGTATGCCTATACAGAAACTTCCTCTGTAAAAAGAAAATGTGCCTATACTCCTGTTTGCCCGAACACACCAGAGTTGCTTCGGTACTATTTTACCTATGAGTATGAAGTCTTGAATTGAACAGGCTACACAGGTGCTAATGCATCTCGGTCAGTTTTTCAAAACTTCCTTCACTTTCAGCAGCAGATTAAACAGTTTGGATGCTTTGAGATGTGAAATTCCACCAAGTCTTCTTGATGACTGGAATCCAACTTGAGTCTCAACTGCAGTCTGCTAGTTCTCCTGGTGTGAACTCTGCTTTAATCTTCCTTTCTCTCTCTTTCTTGCTCTCTCTGGTATCTTGATATGGTCTGTGTTCTGCAGTGACTTCTAAACATTTACATTTCTGCTTTTAAGTGCTGTTTATATATGGCTCTTATCTGCTATCATGCACACAACACACACACAGACACACATTCAGACAGGGACAGACACTGAATCAAATCTTTAGTCGTCCTGACAGCAACACTGTTGCTATGTCCATAATAGGACAGGAGGAGAGAGAAAGAGGAAGGCAGTAAGAGAAAAGAGTGCCACATAGACAGAAAGAGGGGGAGGCAGATAATTTGCCACCAGAGTGTTTTGTGGTGAGGTGAGGCGTGGAACTGGTGACTTTAGCTCACAGGCTTTTTTGTGATACTCCAGTGATCCCCAGTAGTGAAATCGTCTCTTTTCATCTCCCCCTGTAGATTGCAACCTCCGCTACAGAACAGCACCCCTGGGACTGGTAGGCATTTGGTGTCTTGCTCAAGGACACTTTAGCAGGTTGGATTTTCACAGTCACGAGGGAGATAACTTAGCCTTCTAGCTGAAGGATGCTTTACTCTTGAGTCACTCTGCCACCCTTCGCCGCTACCCTTGGCTTGTATGCTTGAACGCTGCCCTATCTTGATAAACTCTTGAAAAATTTCCAGCATGGAAAAAAACACCTTTGGGACCAGTGGCTCCACCCTGTGCTGAACTCAGCAGGGATGGATTGAAAAGGACTGCACGCTGTTACTGCACAGCTTAGAATTTTGAAGCAGGAATTCTCAAATTTTCAGAAAACCAAATGGATAGATATGGTGAAAGGTTTTTTAAAAATTTGACTTATTATGCTTTTCTCTATTTCCCGGCTTAACGGTGGAAGCTCATATTAAAGGTAGCCAAGGTTTTTTTCTAATCTTGCCTCTGTATGAAGTCAAAGACAGTGGATATCCCTGATATGGTCAACTCAGCACAGATCTCTGCCTGCTAGCAGAGAAGCTTGACATGCCTGCTTCTGTCTATGATGGTAGAATAACGAATAGAAACAGCTAAGGCCTCAGTCACACACGCTGGTCAGTGACTCTGTCACTAGGGAAAATTGTGTATTCCCTGACCAATTGGCAAATTTTTTCTGTTTAGCAGATTGCCATTGGCGTGGAAGATATTCACTTGTCTACAAACAGTTGTTAACTAACCACTGAAAGATAGTGAAACATGAAAAAGTGTGAACATATATCATTTAGAGTGTAAGTTGTACCATTCCACTTCCAGTCAGCGTCACACCTTTTAAGCTTTCACTACTGATAGCGAGCAGTTAATGAGTGTTTGCAGACAAGTTGGCATCTTCCTTACAAACGTTTAGCAACTGCAGCAACCTACTTTCAGTGCAGAATTGTTTACTTCTTTGCAACCAATTTTACCAACAGCAAGAATCCTCTTAAAACCACACACAACTAGTCGGGGAAATAGTCATTTTTCCCTGACAACTAGTTTTTTGCCAGTTTATATTGTATAATCTAGTTATATATTCTATAGGCCTGTTTTCCTGAGGCCCAAAACAGCTTTGCATTTCAGCATTATTTTGATCTGATAATCATACAAAGCTGCTCTTAAAACAAATGGAAATGAGCACAGTGTAAGCACTTTAAACAGTTTTGATTGATAATATTCCAAGTTATTTAAGAGTTATTTGACATTTAGAAGATAGAACATTACACACACGTTTGCAAGGACCAGATTTATTCTGCTGTTCTTTGTTGGGATTCCTACATTGGAAACCATTGTTTTAAAGTTTTCAGTTTCTAACATAACTTGAAGTAGGTCAAAGAGTACATGCCAGTTTCAGAAGCATAGCTCACAGCTGATCCCGATCCCCCAACCCCTCCCGTTAAACTCAGACAAGAGAAAAGACAATTTTATTACAGGGATCAGTTGAGTATCACATCACACAAGACTCCTTTTCATGTGATCATCTAGTGACACACTGTCACATGGCTAGAAATTGACAGCGTAGTTGTTTTTTTTTTTTTTGTAAGTCTTTTTTTTTGGAGGATAGTTGAATTTATTGCTTCAGGGAGATGTGCCATGAATCGCGGGATGATAAGGAAAGGGTTGCGGAGAAGGAGAGGGAGTGATCGAAACCCTCGTTAGATAGGAATAATGTAATGCACACATAGAGGGGGAGAGAGAGGGAGAAAGAGAGGGAGAGAGGAAATGACACATAGGTGGAAAGAATCTTATCCCTGCTTCTGTCTCATGCTGGCTTCCTTTTCTTTCACACACACACAAACACATACACACACACACACGCCATAATTGAACACTAATTGAACACATCTTATCTGCGTATCTGTCCAAAGAGGTTCAGAGTAAAAGGTTGCACATGTGTGTGTGTGCACATGTGCGTGTGCCGTCTGATTCTTATCAAACTGTTTTACTCAGAGCTGCTTTTAAGGCAATGAATTCGCATTTCATCCTCTTTCTGGTTCCCTGTCTCTTCCTTTTCAGGCTGTCTTTCTAAAGCTCTGTTTCTCAGTCTCCCTACCTTTTTTTTTTTCTAACGTCAGTAGGTCTTCTCATCAGAAGGTCATCTTACAAAATACAAGTTGATTAGTCTTAGGAGGTGCAAGGATCTGATGTCAGAGACCTTCAGATCAGCTGCCAAACAGCCTTGTAATTTATTTTTTAGGTTAATCAACCCCAGAGGATAAACAATTGTGAATGGCAAAGCATTTGCAGCGATTTCAGTTTTGCATGCCTTCACTTTTTTGAGTCCTTGCCAGGCTTGTGGTTTGTTATGTTTGACTCATGCATAACTGGGACGTAATGGCGCAAGTACAAATATTAAATGCTGACAACAGGTAATATTGAAAGCCAAGTGTTGCCAATATTGTTAGCCAAAAGGTGCAGATAGAGGGTAACAGGTAGCTGTTCCGCTTGCCAATTTCCCTGATACTACCAATGTGTATTTGATAATTTTATACCTGTTGTGTTGCTCCAGGGCTATGGGACAGTCTTTAACATGGGGAGAAAAGCTTAGGCTGCCAATTGTAGTAAAAATTGAACATGTTAAAAAAAATCAAAGGAAGAGATTTTCAGCAGCACACCAAGGGTACGCCATTTTTTTAATGTCATTCATCAGCGGCATAGATCAGATAGATTAGAGAGGAGAACAAAAAGAGACGAAAAGAAGGGAAGACAGAGGGAGGGGCTGGGTATAACATAAGAGAGGAATGGATTTAGGGTGTAGTATCAGCTAGATAGGTTTAAGCACTGAACTCTTCGCTTGGTGCGCGTCCATGCTTGTATTTGTGTGTATGCATGTGGAATTTTTTTAAGGGTGTACCAGCAGTTAGATGGGTGTGAGAACTAAACATTACATACCTGTGTTCTTATTACTGATCCACCCGAATCTCTTGTAAATCTCTGACCTATTTAAGGTGTCCTGATCTAGTTGAGAACACACGACCTCAACAGACACGCAAAAGAGGCTGATAAGTTCTGGCAGAACAGGTAGGATAGGGTGTGTTAAGCTCTTCTTTTTCAAATGTGATCATGCCATTAGTTTGAGGCCTGGCGAGCTGATAGCTAAACCGTGTTGGAATCACGCCCTCAGAAAACAGGCCTCCCTTGTTGAATTGTGACAGTGTGTTTTGTAATCACGGGCAAAGTTTGCTCAATGCTGTAGGTGACAAAATATGCCTTCTTGGAGCTGGCAACCATTGAATACTGCTGTTTTGTAGTCAGTTTAATTGACATGCAAAATAAATGCACAGGAATATTGAAAGCCTACATTGTAGCCTCTCCTTTCTGATGTCAGATGTCAGAATTAGCAGAGCCCTGTATCCGTTCACAGTGCCAGTTTCTAAATGGCAAACATATTTTAGACAAGACGGAGCGTAATGCTGTATTTACCCTCAGGTCCAGAATATGATGAAAACCTGCCTAAGGTCAGAGTGAATTTCCTTAGCAGGTGTTTACAGGAGGCTCTGTTTACATTCACTTCTTTCTCTCTTTTTTTTTTCTACATAACTTATTATCCAAAGTGCATTGCAGGTGGGATGCTGGCGCCAGCTCCACAATACACGATTAATGGTCGATACCATTCTGTCGATATTGCAGCCAGAGGGCTTGAGTCAAGACGACCCTCCTGGAATAATCGCCACCTTCATCCTGCTCACAAAGCCTCTGCTTCACGCTCCTCAATAAAATCATCCAGAGCACGCTGAGAGAGATAATCACAGTTGATCGATTTCAGTTTATCATGTTGAGAATGCAGAATTCGATCAAATCGGGTCAGTGTACATTGGGGTGACGTTCTCAGTATGAATGAGCTGTGCAGTTAGATGTGAAAGCCGGAGTAATACGCTGCAATAGACGTAGGCTGTTGGACGCTTGATGCACTGAGTGTCTCCTCTTCACTCACTATGTGTTTGTACACTAATCATAAGTTTGTGTTAATCTGTGCTCTCTTCCACAGCATGTCTTTTGTCCTGTCTTCCTCCCCTCATCCCCAACCAGTCGCGGCAGATGGCTGCCCCTCCCCGAGCCTGATTCTGTTGACGGTTTCTTTCTGTTAAAAGGGAGTTTTTCCTTCCCACTGTTGCCAAGTGCTTGCTCAAAGGGGGGGCTGTTCGATTGTTGGGGTTTTCTCTGTATTACTGTAGGGTCTTTACCTTACAACATAAAGCACCTTGAGGCGAAATAAAACTAAATTGAATTGAATAGCAGTTTTAAATGACAAGATATGTTTAAACACTTCTCTAACAACATTGTATCATTTCAAAATTTTTAAATTACTTATCTTAGTTACCCTCAAAATACAGAGAATTAATTATTTCACGTCTTATTTTTTAGTTCCACATAATTTTCAAACATGAAATGAAATCTTGCCAGAACATTTCATTTAATATCGAGGAAGACAGTGCCCTTTTCCCTGTGGTGATGTGTAATGATGGTTGAGACTCAGTGCATATCAGTGGTCTGAGAGAAGTCATAATTTAAATTCATGATTGTGATGGGTTTACTCCACATCTCTCACGGTTTATGTAGGCAACCGCATGACTGCATTGCGATCTATTGACATGCAAGCGAAGTCGCAGCGTCACAGTCATAAAAACCGGTCCACTTCATAATGTGCTCTGCTAGTAACGACTCTTTTAAAATGAAAATAAAGTTCTTTTGCACTGTGACAGGGCGATGGCTAAACATTGATTTCTTTTCTCCTAAAAGCCAAATTTATGATAAATCTAAACAAATTTCACATTGAGTCTATGTTATGTGTTTGTGTGTGTGTATGAGAGAGTGATAGAGCTTTTATCTCAAGCGCTGATGTCGCAACAACCTGCAACTTCCCCTAGCACAGGAAGGCTAACAGTTTGCACATTTGTCTGTGTGTGTCTGTACTTGTTTCACTGATCTTGTGGGGACACAAATCTCTTCACACAGTAAGATTGAGGGGACCACCTGACTTGTGGGGACAAAAGCAAGTCCCCTTAATGTAAAACGTTATATTTTAAATAGTAGACGTGGTTCTATCTTTAGGTTACAAATAGAATTGAGATAAGAGTAGTGTAAAGGTTAGTCTTAGGGTTAAGCAAGTTAGTCATGTTTATTTATATTACTGCCAGGAACACTATATTGACTTAATTTTTGGAAAACTTTACATAACATCGATTGTGTTTGTGAGTGTGTGCAGTCGGGTGTGCGCGCGATGGAGAGTAGCAAGCAAGAACTCTGCGGCTTACAAAAGAAATATCTTAAACTTACATTTATCTTTACATTTACTTATCGTCTGCCTTTTTGTGGCATCTGCTTTATGATTATGTCTCATTTTCTCATATAATCACTGTAGCAGAAAATGTGCAGATTTGTTTTTATTGAAAAAATATTTGTAATTTTGTTTTCACTGATTTTTTTTAAAGTAATTTTTTATTCCAGACCAAACGACTCTACTTGTTGAAAAAAGCTGAATGTTTAACTATAGAGCCGGTTTGTGTAGTCATTTCTTTTAGAGCTGTCTACCTCTGCAATTGCTCTGGGCAGGCCAAAAGTCTCGTAATGATGCACTCTCCTTCTGTCTCTATATATCCGTGTGCTTATGTGCATGTGTGTGTATCTGTCAGTTGTGATGCAGGATAGAGGAAATGAAAGCTCAGACTTAGCCCCAAGCCCTTTCAAACTGCCCCAGTGCCTTTTGCATTGGGTTTTTGTCTGTGATTTTGTATCTATGTGTTAGTGTCCTTAAAAAATAAGAAGAAAGAATACACTCATGTCGTCTCTTTGTCTCTTTTTGTTAGACTCAAATACTGACATCACATACACAGAGTTACATGTCCCTACATGCAATCAAATACGCAGAGATGCACACATAGTGTAAGGAAGTAAATGAATCTCAGTTATAATTGTGAAATAGTGGCCATAGCTGCTACCTCCTTCCTTTTTTTTGTTCTTTGCATGGGTGTTATTAACATTTGAACTGTACTTCTACTTTTACTAATACCGCGCATCGATCCTCGTTGTTGTAAAGGAAAGAACACGGGTTTACATGTAAAAGCAACAAAGTGCAACAACATTTTTTTTAAAGCCTTTAACTAAAGCCGTTCTGCTCCGGGGTGCCTGAAACTGAAACTGTGACTTCCTGGGTGACAGTTAAGATGATGGCACCTCAGACCATTTCGGATAGAATTTATAAATGCACCATTTCATAGAGTTGAGTCAGATTACATTACAGTTTAGTCAGTTACTGAGTACAAATCACAGTGACAATTTGGTAATTAGTGTGTCTATATCGAGCATGTTAACTGGCCTGAATATAAAAATGAAAGCTAAAACACATTTTTAAATTCCATCATATAGTTTATTACTTTACAAAAAAAAGTACAGCTAAATAGTTTTTGTAGCTACTTTTTGGTATATATTAAAGAAGTATAAAGTAAATGAATAATTCACAATGTTACTATATATCTATATCTATCTATCTATATATAATATGTATATATAGATATATACATATGTATATGTATATAACCATGATTTCAATCGTAATCTAAACTTGTTAATTTTTATATAAATTATATATATAATAAATGCATGATATTTGTTACAATGAGCCGATAATGTAATTTTGTCAACGTTATGTTTGGGCTCTAAGCTGACGGCGCAGATAAGACAACTGGGGCAAAAAAGGCTTACCACGAGCTTGGAAAGTTCAAGTCTAGGCATTTCTCGGACTTTCTGTGGTACGCTTTCGCGCGATGTTTTGACAGACTGCTCGTGCAGGCCATCCTAACTTGCAAAAGACTTGAGACAACAGGCACTGTCAGTGCCCATTTCAGTGAAATGTAACCACACTTTTCTGTTTTTAGGTTTGTCAACTTAAGTGCAGCATGCCTCTTTGTTTGTGTGTGTCAGTAGAGCATATGAGAGATAAGCTGCCCCCACCGCTCACACTTTCACAGAAAGAAACCCCTCGTCTGGGTGGGGAATAGCAAAAACGCATCACAAGTCAGAGCTTATCAGAGGTGTGAACTTTAATAATGGTGCCCTTTGTAATACTTCTCCCTGTATGTTCTTCATCTATTTCTATCTTTGTGTTTGTACAAACAGTGGATGCAGTATTGGGCTCTCTTATATACACTCTACAGGGGATAACATGAGCGCTATTTTTGCTTCATGTGACTTACCTGTACTCACTTTTTACATGTTTATTTGGTGTCCATTTAAACTGACCCATATCCTGTGTGTATGTGTGAGTATGCATGTAATTTCCTGGTTTGTCCCCCAGCAACCTCTGAGTTATGATCGCAGGAAGATTAGAGGAAGTTGTCGGTTCTCCGCCACACACACACACACGCATACATACCTCTGCTTCCTCCCACGCTTTCACACTTGTACAAGAAATGGTAGTGGGGAGTGAATGAAAGGGTGAAGAGCAGCACTCCTTAGCAAACTAAAAGAATGCAATTCATTCATCGGCTGCTCTTAGAAGCCTCGTTAAGGATCCCGGAGAAGTAGAGAAGCTTACAGAAATGTGTGGCCACGTACTTCACATTTCTGTTGGTGTTTATGCGTATCACATGACAAAGACCACGACAGGAAAACGTGACAGTCATGTGTCAAAGAACTCATCCCCACATTCGAAATCATTAAGTTGCACAAAGTCTACAGCCCAACTGCAGGTTATTTGAAATTAAAAAAAAAAAATCTAGCAACTGGTGGCAGGAGAACCCACACCACAGGCATCAAAGCTGCCTCTTAGTGTAGCTTTGGAACAGTGTAGTGGGTCCCCTCGGCGTGGGAAGCCGAACTGTGTTTTTGGCTTTTCGACTGCTACATTTGGTGTTTGTTAGATGTGTGTGCCTTCACTGTGTGAAGTTAAACTGTATCTGATAGTTTCACAGTAAATCAATATCAATATCACTCCATTTTTTCTGTCTTTTCAAGCAAACGTAGAAAGCCAGAGTTCCTGCTTTGAAACTTTTGAAACATTTCAGGGGATGCAGCCTAAGTTTTGAGCCTTTCAAATATGCACATTTGTGAGCTCAAGTGAAATAGATATTTGGGCATAAAATATGGATTATTGAGGCATTTCTTGGCACTGGTGTAGTGTGATATTGTGGTTTGGTCTTTGATTAGTATTCATATTTCACAGGGTTGTGGTTTTGACATGAGGCATCCTCATTGACTATTTCTTTTTTTTTTTTCACTCCTCTTTTCATAGGGCACACTTTTTTTTCACATTTCCTTTAAAAGGTCTTTTCAGGGCAGAAAACTTTTTTTGTTTTGTTTTGGAGGATGTGGAGGGTGCCCTTCAGTTGAGTTTTCAATCGAGGGTGCCCTTTAATTAGTTTTCAGACACTGCTTTTGATGAGTGTGGTTCATTAGGCATTGAGGCTTAGGTATTTATGTTTTTATCCCAGTGTAACATACCTTTCATTGGCGTAAATGAATTCCACTCCAGAATATTAATCTTTCAGTATCCACTAACTTTAAATTTTAAACTGGAGGATGGAGTGTGTGCTTGTGTATGTCTGCTTTTGTGTGGTACTCAGTTGATGCGTAGGGAGAACACAAATGAGTTTTTAATGAAGTTGGATTATTTTTAAATGATGTAAAATGTTAGATCCAAATCATGGAACTTATCTTTTTAAGTAGGCATAATACAATCGTTTTTTATGATTATTTACAGCCATCCCTTATTCAGCAAGATATAATTGTTCATTTGATCAGTCTGTTGGAGGGCTGTCTGAACGTGCATTTATTGTGTTTCTTCGCTTGAATTTTTTTTTTCTTTTTTATCTTTTAGTGACGTTTTCAAACTCTCTGAGACATTTTCCTTTTGAAGATGAATTCAAAAGTGTGATTAAGTATGTTGACATGTGTTTTCCCTTTCTGCGCGTTTGCGTTTTCGTCTGTCTCATTGCCAGCGTCTTTCTCCAGCCAGCCAGTTAACAATAATTAATTACACGCACTCCTTGTGAGCTTGCGTTTTCCATGCTGCTTCATGTTTGAAACTGTGCTCTCTCTGTCTCCCTCTCATGACAGGTGCGTGACTTATTCTTATAGTCACAAATGAGAGAAACACACAGTAGATAGCTTTAGTCCATAATTTGCACATCACAAAAAAAATGGCAAAGGTGACACCGTCAGTGGTAATGGGAAAGAGACGGAGAGAGATCCATTTTTAAAGCAGCTTTCTTAGACGTGACCACACACACATGGTATGCTCCCCACACAGATTCGCTCGCAGACAGAGTATGCTCCGAGGACCATAGCAGGGGAGCCGTGTCTGTATATGAGTGTGTATGTGTGTGTATATAAAGTTAAAATCCAGACAGCCATTCCAAGGGCCAGACTATTGAGTCTTATAAACTCTCAGGTCACAGATTATTGAAATAGCAGAAGAGATATATAGTCTGTGCCTGTGTGTGCGTCTTCTGTTTCACTATTTTACTAAAACTGCACAAATTGTTTTATAAGAACCAGAAATTCAAACACATGTGAAAGTGAATGGTAATGGCTGTGACATAATGAAATAATGCAGATGTGTGAGAAAGATTTGGATGCAGATAAGTATGCATTTATGCATCATCTATCTTTGTGTGTGTCCGTGCTGTCATACTGATTTATTTCGGTGTCAGTTAAACTCGCACTGAAAACTTCACAGCAATGCCCTGGGAGGTAACCTTTTATAGTAGTATAACACTTGATGTCTTTTTGTGTTGGGAAGTCTAACAAAATATACTTTAGTTTGATTTAGTAAGGTCCCAGGCAGACAGGGTTAGGCACCACATGCAACCACCTGGCAGCCACTGGTTGCTAGGGAAAAACACGTACACTGAAAAAAAGACCTTGTTGGATTTACTTAATTCAGTAGTAGACATTGGTTGCACACAATTGTTTTGCTTTAGCAGAAACTTAAACAACCGAGTTAAATCAACACAACTTATTCATATTCAGTAAACCTGTGCATTTTATGTTGATAAAATGTGATTGAAACACGTTTAGATGAAGTAAGGTGAGCTCTTGGAATGTTTTAATCCTTCACAATTTTGTCATTTTATTCCAACACTATTCAATAACTTTTACCCCAATACTACTTGGTCACTTAAATAATACATGTTGTCTTCATATTACATAATGTTCAACAAAGTCTAGAGTCTGGTTAACATAAAAATTAAAGGGGTTTACAACAACTACCATACTCCTATCTTTATCCGGGTTGCAGGGGTATAACCCCAAAGTGATGGGTACACCCTGGACAGCTCACCAGTCTATCGCATAGAGACAAACAACCACTTGCACTTACATCCATGGGTAATGTAGAATCACCAATTAACCAAACTCTAATAACTGCATGACTTTTAACTGTGGGAGGAAACCAGAATACCCAGAGAGAACCCACTGCAAACTAGCCAGATTGTGGATTTGAACCCAGGACGTTCTTGCTATGAGGTAACAGCACTAACCACCATGCCACCAATCCAGGCTTAACAAAATCAGTAAAGTTTTTGTCCTTGACAGGTTAAACCACAATAAATAGCGATAGCGTACACGTGTTGTGTGTGTAGTTGTCTGCCTCTTCTAACTCCAGTGATTTTCCTGCAGTTTGAAATCTCATGTGATCTTGTGAATTTCATGAGTCCAGCAACTAACCACTCTTACTAGATTGTATCATGTCATCGTGTCAATTTCATACAGATCCTACATGATTTA
>VUQG01014006.1:14440-42279 GCA_015106755.1 Etia nguti | reverse complement strand
ATCTGTAAAACCACTGTGTTAAGTGAGTGACTGAGCTCAAATAGTTTTCTAGATATCAAAATTTTAAAATGGTTCCTAAAAAACAAATCGTAGAAGTTTTAAAACACCCGAGTTTTAATGTATTTATTTTTATTTGATAAACAGAGATGGAACAAGTCCTTTATATATGTGTATTCAATTTGTATTGTTAATGATTTATTAAAAAACAGTTGTCTGTTGTGAGACATGCCAGAAAAAAGTTTGAGACTGATATGCATTATTGCTTTGGCCAGCTCTAGGGTATTATTTTATAAGGTGTCACTTTTCATACTGTTTACAATCAGTCCATTTTTAAACTTTCCAAGAATACATAGCCTATGATTTATTTTTCTCATGTTTTAGCCTTAATTTAGTCATTCCTGGTGATCAGACAATGGGGCGCATCTTCTTGGACCACATCGGCGGAACACGTCTCTTCTCTTGTGCCAACTGTGACACAATCCTGACTAATAGGTCCGAGCTAATCTCCACACGGTTCACAGGAGCCACAGGCAGAGCTTTCCTCTTCAATAAGGTAGAGTGAAATTAGCCATGAACACACCATCTGTGACATGTTTCCCTAAACCAAATGGAATACAGGCATTCATTAGTTATATTTTAACTTAAACTTACAACTCCTCCCTACAGGTGGTGAACCTCCAGTACAGTGAGGTGCAGGACAGAGTGATGCTCACCGGCAGACACATGGTGAGGGACGTCAGCTGCAAGAACTGCAACAGCAAGCTGGGTTGGATCTATGAGTTTGCTACTGAGGACAGTCAGCGGTACAAGGAGGGCCGCGTCATCCTGGAGAGGGCACTGGTTAGGGAGAGTGAGGGCTTTGAAGAGCATGTCCCCTCAGATAACTCCTGAGTCCTTGAGGTGGTATTAGGTTGAGTGGGAAGGCTCAGTCCTGTTCTCTCCTTTCCTTCTCCTTTGCCCCCTTTGCCTCTGCGCTGCACACCACCACCTGCAGACTTAGTGGTCAGTGAAGTTCTGGCTTCACCCTCCCACACCCCTTCTCTCTCTGGCCAATGATCTTAGATCTTTGCTGATTAAAAGATTGGTGTGCTGGATCTATTATTGCTGAATAGGCTTCCCCCAAATACTTTTTGATTTATGTATCACAGTCGCAGTCAATCGAAACAGCTGAAAATGCTGTTAGGGAGTTCGCTAAAGTGTTTAAGGACTGTCTCACACACAGTTTTCATCACTGATCCACAAGGCATGTGACACACTTTCATGGTAATTAAAATACATGCATGATAATACGCAGGTCAGTCACATTTTAAAGAATATTTGCTAGCTGTTTTATTTGTCTGTGTAACAGGAGCCAGTGGAGCTTAGTATGATCCTTATCCAAGCATGGGCAAAGCGACCAGCCAGTGCTCCGCACCGCTGTTAAATGAGCCAAACATACTACTTTAGTGGTATTTGTGCTTCCGTATTGTGAATGTTGACCCAATGTATCTGTCACTGGTTGCACTGAATGCATTCAATATCATGATAGTTGATTATGTGTCAGTTACCTTTTCTTCGCTTGCAGTGTAGTGGATGTAATTGTGTTCTCATCCCACTGATATAGTGAGGACTGCACAGATTGATGTCATATTTAAGTATTCATTGTTGTGCCTGAACAGTAGTTTTCTTTATATTAGGCTCATTATTTTAATGACGTGACGTATTTCAAATGAACAGAGTAGACAACCTGTTTACTTTAGTTCCACCTGTCTTTAGCTTACCATGGATTCTGTGCGTCTGTGTGTGAGGAGCAGCATGTCACTTTAGTGACTTGTCAGGAGCATGTTCCTTTCAGCCGTTCGTCTTCAGGTTGACACAGTGCGTCTGAAAGATGATGGGGACATTCTCTGACTGCGTGGCAGCTTAAAGGACAGGATTTTAAGAGGACAGGTCAAATTTGAAAGTCGCTCAGTGACTGTGTGGGACAAGTGTACAGGCTTTGAAGGAATAACTAAAAACACAACGCAGTGGGCATTCATCAAACAGTATTTTCTTGAATCTAAAAATATGTTCAGTACTGTATTTGAGCATCGTACATGTATTTAAACCCTTAAACACATCACTGCGAATGCGGCTGAGCTACTTTCAGGTTTGTGACACATCCTCTTTATAATCCCAGGCTTGGGGCATGTTTGGTCATAAGATGAATCGCTTCTTAGAACACAAAGCCAGGCAAGCTTTAATGGAGTATTTATCTTCAAAGTCAAGCCCTTGCTGTTGGAGTAGGCCAGAACCTGCATTTCATATTGTCAAACTGTAAAATAAAAATAGATAATTTACTTGACATTTGAAGTTAATTTGGGACTGGGTTGGGGCACAGCCACACAGCCCTGGTGTTACCTTATTTATGCCTTGGGCGTTACCACAATGGTCCAGCCTTCACTAGTGACACCGTTAATGTTTTGCTTGTTTTTTGCAAGGTCATGCTTGACGGTGCAAGTTTTAATTTCCAGAAGATAAAAGTTCAAAATATCCAGGACACTGAAACCATTCATGTTCCAAAGTCAGTGCGGTGTACAGCTAGTGGCCACAATAGAATATCATAATTTTGTTGTTCACTTTTAGCATTCTATTGATAGTGATTGTTTTTACTTTATATTATCTGATTATTGTTTTATTGATCGACTATGTTTATCTTATGACATATTTTCTTGTTTGGGGGATTAATATGATACTTGTTTTCCTCTATGGCTATGGCAAGATTTTCTCTGATGTGATTTCTAAATAAAGATGTAGTAGCTGGGTTAAAGTCTTATGACAGTATTCACTGAATATTTTAATGTATTAATTCTCTTAATAGAAGGCAGGTGTGGTTGTAGTTGCTATTAATTGGCAAAACCTTATGTTAACATTTCTGAATATGTAAGACACATTGGGACATGAAAATACTTGGATTTGGTACGTACAATCATGAGTAAAAACTACGCATTTGTCCGCTAGGTGGCAGCAGAATACAGAGAATCAGGTTAAAGATGTTTTCCTTGGTAGTGTGACGCTGAATCCCTTGCCTGCCTCTGACGTAAACCTGCTTGGCAAGATCTGTAGAGTTTCACTGCAGTCTGGCAAGACATATTAGAGATGTTATTCCCTGAAGCAGATAAAAACAAATGAGAGAACTCAAAAATTATATACATTTGATTAGATGTCTGCCACTTGAAAATATTCAATTAACCGTTAGAGAAAATGTCATTTAAAAACGAAATCAAGAATGGACCACATCGAAACGAGTCCCATTTTAATCCCAGCTATTCACCACTCACTATGAATCACCCACGATGTAAAAATTTGACTGCATTTGCTTTATAAATAGGAAGTGACGACTAACTTCTGATCCACCTACTAATATTGCATCTCCGCTGTAGAGTTATTTATAGCTCAGCTCCTGTAGGAGGGCTTCTTTGTTGGTGTGTCTGTAATGGTCTGTGTCACTGTGGTGGAATCAACAACAGGTCTGCTTTTCTGCAGGCACAATGCACTAAACTTAGCTCACACAAATGTTAATTAAGTTAGCTGAATACAATAAAATCTTCTGGTCGCAGCTATTTTGGTACCCATCATAGTTGCTTGTTTTCCATTTTTTGATGGATGTGCGAGGCTTTCACAGTTATTTACACCCATTTAAAAGCTGGATGTAACCAGAGGCAAAAGGGAGACTCCTAGCTCCAGAGAACTCACTGTGCTACTTTATAATTCAGTAGTCTCTGACTTCGGCTGTGTCTAACCTCTGGATTGTCTGCTGCAGTCTTTATTGAAAAAGCTATCTGGTTAGATAAGGATAATTACACTGTCTTGATCTTGTTAGCCTGCATGCAACTGGACAGACAGTCTAGATGTGACAATCTTTATGTAAGATGGCTGTATTTCTATTTGCACAAGTGCTCTAGGGGAGAAATTTGGGATACTAAGTTTCCTGAAAACTTTGACCCCAGGTGCCTCCTACATATCCATCAAAGTACTGTGCTAATAAAAGAGTCCGACTTTTGGAAGCTAATCTAATTGAGAGAAAAAAGGTAGATGATAGCCTATGCGGATCATCCATCTTCCTTCCACCCACTGTCAAACCCATCAGGGCAATTTTGAAGTTATATTCAGATACAGCGGATGAAGAGGTGGGAGGGGTGAGGGGGTGGGGCAAGAGAAGAGGTGGGAGGGGTGAGGGGGTGGGGCAAGAGAAGAGGTGGGAGGGGTGAGGGCGTGGGGCAAGAGAAAAAGTGGGTGGATAAATGCATCTGTAATTGGCCAATGATTCATCATCCGCGGACAGCTATTTTAGTAAGTACTTTTTGTCTTTAATTCGACTGGATGTGTCCGCCCGCTCTCCCATGCCCACAGGAGAAGAGATGTATAATATAGAAATAAACTTTTCTTTCCAGCTCTCTCTTCACACACACACACAAAAGGAGTGACATCATTCTGTCACCGGGAGAAAATGGCATGCTTTCCACTGACATCACTCCACATACTGTTGCCAGGAGACAGGGGAGTCAACATTAGTTACTATGGCGACTGCACTTCACCTTCAAAGCTCCTGACCTTTTTGGTTGTCTATGGTAGACTAGAATGTGTGTGACATGTATATGTGTGTGTGTGTGCGCAAAACACACAAGGCAGGACGGTCTTCCATCCTCAGTGTTGTGCAATACGAGCATTCAAGGTCTTGTTGAGTCATCCACTGCAATACAGTAGTTGTTACAGGACATGCAAGATTAAAGGACTGCAGTGGAAAAAAAAAATGCAGTGAATGAAACTGCGGATCACATGACACTGGGCCATCAAAAGCTCCATTACTACTTAAGTCGGGAGTCAATATTTCCTAAACTTTAAAAAAAAAAAAAAAAAAGACGGGAGACATCAGTGGGTTGATACAGCATATTTATTTAGATATATATCTCTTCATTTAAAAGACTGACTCATAACAGTGTCCACTGTGTTTACCTGAGGACAGTGATATTTTTAAAGAGGTCCAGCATCGACAAGTAAATATAAAAATGAGCAACACAAAACGGCACAGGTGAAAGAGAGAGAGATTTCCAGCTGGTTTGGGAGTTTTAAGTGGTTTGAAAAAAACAAACAAACCCCAAAACATTTATATAGTACCATGTTTGGTAAACTACTAACATGCTGATGATCGAGTTGTTAACAAAACTATATCACAGTGACTAGAAACAGCCCCTTTTGACATAAACTCGAGGAGCTTCGGATTTGCATAAACCAAACAAATAAAACAAAAAAAGATCCCATTGTCGACTTTGTTGTGCGCCAGACAGATTAGTACTACAAAAGTGGACTGAAGCCGTCAGCTAGACCACACATTTCACAGTGTTACAGAAACTGCTGTAGACCTTCAAACACAAAATGCTCCTTTACTCACTCAAGTAAAAATGTAATTGGGTTTGAACAGAGAGCAAAGGCAAGGAGAACAAGAGGTGAAACATGCGGCTGAAGAACTGCTTCAATCTTCTTTCAGTTTCACTCCTTTTTTGGCACAACTGGAGTCGCTTTCTCAGCTGTCATTTGCTAATTGAGCTTAGCCGGCGCATCAATGCCAGTCCTCTGGAGAGGGATACCAGCAGAGGTGGGCATTACAGGGCTTTTTTGGATTAGGTTGAGTTCAGGGCTAGTTTTCCACTCCAAGTCTGGTTCTCTGTGCCACCCTGCACATTGAGGGGTAACGATGTCCCAACAGTACATTCTTCCACCCCACCACCACCCACATCCTGTCTCTACAAGGCATCTCTTCATCCCCAGAAAGGGCACAAAGCCCATCTGCTTCTACAGTAAACCAGACTTATCAGTCAGATCTTTAATTTTGATAATAATACAAGTGCTGCCTCAATATAGGTACAGGCAACCCTGCCACTGACATGTGGATCTACAGCTTCCTCACATGACAGACTACTTGCTTTTGATTGCTTTTTGTTTTCAAAGTTGACCTTTGCTTTTCTCACCGCTGGGTTTACATGGAAAAGTTGTCATATTGAGTTGAGCAATTGAGACATATACAGTGAAACCACCATATAGGCTAAGGATCAAGGGCTAAAAGGCTAATTATACCCACTAAAAATAAATGATTTTACTCATATGTGCCTTAATAACTCTCTGGGAATTACATCTGTCCTTTTCTTTCCTTGCTGAACACTTCTAATAGAAGCTGATTGATTTAAACAATCCAGCTTATAGTGCTAATATGATTATTAGCAGAAGTCAAGTCATCATACATACATGTTCTGTACTATGGCTCTGCTCCATTCATGATTTAAAAAAAAAAAAAAAAGATTATCACAGCATACAATAAAACAAACTTCAAAAATATGAATATCTAACAAGTATGACAAATACCAACAGCAGTATTTTCTGACACAGGTTCATACCGAGGTTCTGAACAACAAACCATAATAAACACCTACTACATGAAACTGATAAAAATGGATAGATGGCAAGCTAAATAACAGTGACTACACAAGAAAAGTCACAGAAAGGGCAAGTGATACATCATGTATGATGAATTCCCTAAACCCAACACAGTTTAATATGGTTAACGTCCCCCCCCAGAAAGCTAAGCTCTTTCCACTGAAGCCATGCATACCATCGTGGGTGCACTTATTACTGTCTTCCTAAGGCAATGGAGCACTAGGTTCCACAATGGGATCCTTTAGCTCACTGGACTGAACAAGTGTAGACAAGTGAGTCCTCAGTCTTTGCTGAGTACAGGTGGTAACACGTCATTGTTCATTCACAACTGTATTTCCTCACTTCATTTTTCCATCTAGCACTTTATTCTTCTCACTGACGTCAGCAGACATCGACTTCCAGTATCGATGGCAAGCCATCTCCAGCATCTCAAGCCCTCCAAAGCGCTTGTGCTGAGCTATGTACACTCCAACCATGATCAGGAAGTAAAGCCTGAAAGGAGCCCAGAGCCACAGGCCAGTTAAACACAGAGCAATGAAGCTGCTCCAATACAGCAGCGAGGCCGCTTTGATCAGAGTAACTCGCAGCTCTGACTTACAGGGTGGCACACGTGCAACGCCATCCCTGTCAAAGGCGCGGGGCTGCCCTGAGTAAAAGTCCCGCAACCGGACCTCCTTCTCGGCCCAGCGCTCCCGACACCAAGATTCTAAGTCAGAGGAAGAGGTGGGAAGTGCAGACACCGGATAGCGCCGGACATGGAAGTGGATCTCACGTGGGAAATGGCCGGATACGAGGTGGCGTTCTGTCTGTGGGATGTTCTTGGGGTAGGCGACTGTAATGTCATGGACGGCATCCAAATTGTCACCTGGGAAAAAAGTACAAAATAAACACAATTTATAAAATGATCAATGGGAGAATAACACCACTTACTATTTTAAAAAAAGAAAACAGGTGAAAGCGAATTCATTTAAAACTGTGAAAAACTCAACTTCCGATACAGACCCACAAACAGTAAATCTTTTAGGCATGAAGACAAGCCACTGCGGAGAGAATTATTATCTCTCTTTCAAAACCACACTAGGTTACTGGCCCCGTTACTTAGACACCTCTAATTATCCAGTAACTCGCTGTTTCAAAACTACCATCATCATTGATCTACAGTGCCCTTGTATACACGTGGGGGAACGAAATAGATTACCAAAAGCACAGGATGACACCCGCAAGCGCCTGCTCTCACAGTAAAAATAGAGCTTAGAGGGGCACAGTGGATACGGACAGAGAGAACATGATTAGCATGAGTATGTCAGTCAGTGGCATAAAGAAAGGGAGATGAGAATTGGCTTAGTCTGATGATATCACAGTGTTTCACAACACCTGCTTGGAGAGTCTGTGTCACTGCTGAGCATGCAGGGTCGGTGGGGTGGTGGGGGGGTTGAGACAGCAGGACCAGAGATGGTATTTAAGACCTTTGGAGGACTGCCAGGATGAGCTCACACAGAAATATGAGAATATCAGGTAGCTGTAATGACTGGCAGTGGGATGAAGCATATGTCTGAGACTTTGAAGAATAACAGGTCTAATCCCTCCTTATATGAACAGCGTCAGTGGAATAAGTACAGTCATCGTAGCAGCATGTCATTTTCAGTTGGTTTTAGAGATAAAATATTTCCGTTCTCGTGACAGGCTTTGTGTCCTGGTTATTTTCATGTGAACACATTACACTGTCCAACTGCCAACTATCCTAAACGTGTCTATTACAAGTAAATCGGTCACGTGTTTAATGTAGATGATTTCAGAAGCTGCTAATGTCCTTCAAAGCTGACCTTTTCGTAGTTTGTCCACAATGAAGGTGAATCCTGTGGTGCGGGGATGAAGAACATACTCAAACTTCGGCAGGCTGTTCTGTGCAGCAAACGTGTCGCTCTTTGCCCTTGTATTTTCTGCAGAAGAGACACGCCATAAAACTCCAGTAAAAACTCTGTAAAACATATCATGTTAGTCATTCTCTCCAGGATAAATGTTTTTACTGGGATGCAATCAAGACTGTCTGTAAGTTTTTTTTCATATGACTGTTTTAAGAAGAGTGCATAAACCTTTATGTAGGCACAAAAAATAAGTTAAATAAATCAAGGATTGTTTTAAGATGCTAGGAGTATTAGCTGTCTGTTTGTATTCATTTTGACTTTGTATTAAAAACTATTAAACTTAAAGAGTACCTTTGCAATGAAATTTATACTCTCAGACCAAAATACCATGGACAAGATCAACTGTTGCATATTAGATAGCCTTAATAATAACAACAGCCGAACTCATGGGGATACATAATCATAAAATTCCAGTGTACTATTATAAAAATAGAAGTAACAATAACAACATGGGTTACGGGATATGATTAGATTCATTAATACACCCACTAAAGATAAACATTTATCCATTTATAAAAATCCATGGGGGGGGGGAGGACATAAACACAGGAAAGGTGACTATTTATTAGCCAAACATTCCTCGGGAATTTGTTGCTGGAACATGTAAACTATATCATGACTCATAAGTTATATTATGCAACAAGAAGCAAATTCAGACAGAGTACTCAGACAACAGACAGCTCTGTTGATCACACCTGTTCTCTTAAACAAAGCCGTTTGTCATTCCTACACAGTCTCTTACTCAATTCAGTTCTAAAAGCTTTATTGAAAAGTTTGCTCTGACCTTGATCCTTTAGTCTGTACGTCTCTAGAAAAAGCAGTGCGGGACTAATGAACTTCCACGTCAGAAGTCAACATACCGTGTATATATCCCCTTGTTTCTTGCATCAAATCAAGCCTTGAAGTCTAAGAGGCTTACTTGCAACGAACAAGGGTGCAAGCATGACACCAACTGTAAAGTAATACTTAGACCCTACTGGCTAATTATGATGTAACTACATTCAGCTCAACATGATATCATGATATGTAAATGGAAGTTAAGCTTCTCCCAGTAAAGCTACTCAGGACTTTGACTGGCTCAAATGGGATCTGAAGGGCCTTTAGGCACAAGTGTCACTCTTGCTTAGACTGAGAGATCAGAGCATTCTTGCAGAAATGACAGTGACAAGAGATTTAGATATGTCTTATCACTCTGAAATTGTGTTTGCATAACAGTGTCGAGTGCAAAGGCGTGCAACAGGTGTAGCGCTATGCTGAGCTCTGGAAGCCGACTGGTGGGTAACACATTTTAAGAGTAATAACTGAAATATGGAAAGACTGCCCCATGAATGAATGAATTAATCTTTGATGCCCCATGAATGAATGAATTAATCACTGCAAGGCAGCGGTCCCCAACCGACCGGTTTATGTCCGACAATATTTTCACGGACCGGCCTTTAAGGTGTCGCGGATAAATACAACAAAATAAAACCAGTACCGCTACAAAAAAAACAAGAAGATTTATTCATAACACACAGGAAAAGACCCAGGGAAACCGAGTTAACGATAAAAAAATAACGATAAAAACCCTGAAAACCATAAATTTCACACCCGAGCCTCAACTCTCGCGGCCCGGTACCAAACGACTCACGGGCCGGTACCGGTCCGTGGCCTGGGGGTTGGGGACCGCTGCTGCAAGGTTTACACCTCACCGGTAAGGTCGGTGCCTTCTGGGAAGAGCAGCAACTGCAAGGGCTCTCTGATGTCACAAAAGTAGTCCAGCATGTTCTCCAAATGCTTCTTGTCCTCCTCCCAACGACGCTGAATGAAGACAAAGCAGGCAACCTGCATTGCCCAACCTGCAAAGCAAATATTAAGTGGTCACATGTCTGCTTATCAAGGTAAACTGGCTAACATCTTAAAGTATGAGCTGAACTTTAGTGCTCTAACTTTACATCATACTGTTCCTCTTTTATATTTACATTCAGCCAAGTCAGACTTAATGGCTTTATCTCCTCTTTCAGTAAAAGTAAACCTCTGTGCCTTTGAGTGAAAATGCCCTGCAAAGCATATATTACATTACAGTTTGTGTAAGTGTACATGAGCGTCTTTGTGTGTAGGAAAGGGCAGGGTACCCACTGTATACCCACCAAAGCCAGGAACAGCCTTAAGCGCAGCCTTGAGGCAGATCTTTTCCAGACGAAGGTAGCTGTACCTGAGCAGACAACACCAAAGGAACATCCAGTCCAGGCGCGTACGGTGGTTCATGATGATCACACTCCGCTCTCCGGGAATGAAACCATCACCCGTTATCACCACCTTCACTCCAAATACTAGCTCCAGTAAGGACTATAAAAGAGAGACAAGGATGGAGGAGCATAAAAGAACCGAAAGGGAAGCGAGGGTGACAGATAGGAAGGTGGTGATAAAGAGGAAACAAGAATGATGACAGAAAAATCATAGAAAGGGAGGAAGCGGAACTAGGAAGAGGTAAGGTAGAAAGAAAAACAGAAAAGAGAGCCAAAAGAATGAGAAGATAATAAGACATGGTTCTGATTGGATATTATTGCCATTGTTCATGGTCACATAACCAATCACAGGTGATTTTAGATGTGTGCAAACTGTTGATTCTTTTCTAAGAAAATAAGTACGATCATCAATTGTTGTAGTCATGTTACACAAGACCTCTGCCTTGTTCTCAGGCATAATTGGAATAAATGAAGTGTAGTTTTGATAAATTAAGAGATAAGGCACATTTTCATCAGCTTAAGCACAGGTAACTTAAGACAATCTGTCGCACACAGAAGTAGGTTAAGTAAAGGGTAAAGCTGGTGTACGCACCACAGGTAAGGTGAGCCAGGTAGCCACAATTCGATCAGTGAGCCAGCGGTACCAAGCAGGAGACAACAACATGAGGGGTAAAACTGGCCCCAGCATGAAGACACTCCCGAAGAAACTACCCAAAAACAGGGTCACCACAAAGTACAGGCCCCGCACTGACACAGCCATCTGTAAGAGATGAACAAGACAAGATTAGCTGAGTACAAGTCCATTCAGAATAAACATAACAGTTTTAAAGAAACACTGTTTTATTAAGTGGGTGGATGATGACATTCACTGTATTCCAAACTTGGATCTCTGCTATGGAAAGAAGCTAAGAAGGAGAACATCGATAATATGAAACAAATGTGGTTTTTAGCGGTCTTGCCAAAAGCAAAGATTGCAGTTCTGTTGCTCTTTTAATATATTTGCCCACAAACAGTGGAAAATCCAGGGCAGACATTCCTAGGGTGGAATGTAAATAGGGGAACCTTTTGGTCTGTGGGTGACAGATTGTGGGTGCACAGTCACTAAATCACGTTTTGTTGTGGTTTTGGAATTATTCACTGAATGTACTGCTGGAGAAACTTTCTGTTATTCTTAATAAAATGGCTTTGTTGAATGAAGATCTTAAACTATCTCTCAAGTATAATCAGGAACAGAATAAGCTTCATTGCCATTTCCAAAATTAAAATATTGCAACAGGAACTTGGACAATCAATATGGCAATATATGGAGTGCTAAGCCACTGAAAGCAAAAAAGCCTGGAAAATGATACTCTTACATTGAAAGTCTCAACTGATTAGGTATGCTAGGTATGTTTTTACTGCATTGGGTGTGTGCTTAGGATCACTGTCATGCTTAATAATGAAGCTATTGCTAGTCAGATGCTTTCCAGATGGTACTGGATGATGGATGATGGAAAACCTGACAGTCCTTTTCAGTGTTCATGATCCCATCAGTTTTGTCAAGATACCCAAACCACGACAGCGCCTCCACCATGTTTAACAGATGGCTGTAGGCGCTTGCTGTTGTACCTCTCTCCTTAACCTCCAAACTGATGACTATTTGAACGAAGGTGCACATAAGATCTATTGCCACTCATTTTTCCAGTGATTGCTAGTGATCTTTGGTTCAGTCCACTGAGACCATTTCTGATTAGGTAAACAGTGGATGGTAAATGGACTGGTTCTTATATAGCATTTTTCTCTCTGCTCTTTTCTACTCTAGCACTCAAAGTGCTTTATACAACATGCCTTATTCAATCCATACAAGCACTTTTTTCTACAGCTATGTGCCATTCTATCTAACATTCCTACTCCGATGAACGAATCTGGGGGCAATTTCCGCATGTTGCCCAAGCGTACTTAAGCCACCTTTACATAGAAAGCAACATGCGCTGCGCTGACCGCTAGCTGGAGCGAATGGCCCAAAAAATGTGTTACGCTCCACTTGTACGTCTTTTTTTTTTTTTTGCACCCGCTCTACGTGCACTAGGATGCACAAGCTCCCTGTCATTTCAAAACACATGTCATAAAGTTCATTGAACTTGGATATGCACAGAATGAACTTTTCTTCCATGTTTGAACCATCAATCTTCCGATTAGTAGATGACCTGCTCTACCTCCTGAGCTACAGGCACCCTCACAGTATCAACTGAAGAACCAGATGTATCTCTATCAGGTCTTTGCAGGATTCCTATTTCTTGAGGGCATGATGTTCAGATACTGTTCATTTGCTGAAGATCTGTTTTTTAGGCCTGCCACTTCTTCTGACCTCCACGTGCCCAGTTTCCTTAAATTTTTAAAGACACATTGCACATCATATCGAGCTATGCCAAGTCTTCTGATAAAAGCTCTATGAGAATCAACGCTTTGTGCAAAAGTACTATTTTATGCCCTTCAAACTGTGTTGTCTTTGACATTTTTCACAGATTCAACTAAAGAAATGTGAACACATTATTTATTTGGCTGCTAGCAAAAAGTGCATAAAGATAAATAAATAAATGAAAATTAATTGTATTTATTTTTTCCTGATATGTACAGACACAACATTTGCACAACATCTCATCCCTTGCATTAGGTCCCTTTTTTCATGCCTGAATGTTTTACAGGTCAGTTTTAACTGTTCTATGAAGGAATAGAATGAAATGAAATGAGTGAAAAAGTAGTCAGTGTCCAAAGTAAAGAACCTAAAGATTACTTTCAAAAGGTAAGAAGTAATGAGTACAAATACTTCCTTACTTTACTTAGAATTTTCTGTACTTTACTTGAGTAGTTGTTTTTCTGACAACATTTTACTTTTACTCCCTACATTTTTAAACAAATATCTTTACTTTCTACTTCTTACATTTTCAAAACAGGCTCCTTGTTTTTGGTTTAACATTTGAGGGGAGTTATTATTTCACGTCATTGCAGGTCTTCAAACAGCAAACTGATTTGAGCCTAAACAGTAACACATGAAAGCCAATCCTATTTGTATATTATTCACTGGGGGACATTGCATAAAAAGGGATCAAAGAGGCAAAACTGTATGCCATAGTCAGGGGTTAAAGTGGGCCCGGAACTAGTGCAGATGTCCATAATTTTTTTTTGCAGTTGTGGTACTTCAGCATTTAGCTACCCCCAAGAAAGAGGAGTGAGTATAAAGGGAGTAAAATTTCTATCAGCTTAACAAACATCGGCAAACACACAAACTGCTTCTGTGCAGTTTGTCTGCTACCTAAAAGCTACAGGTGCTATATTTCACAGGGGAGAGAATGAGAACTAAAACCACTCAGCGATGGAGAAAGACGGGACAGGAGAGGAAGAAGAGAGATTATATTTAAAGGTAATAACTGCTCATGATAGTTCATCAACTGGAAATTTAAAGCTTACATGCAAGTCCTGATTTTTTAAGTCAGATGTTATCTGTATATGTGAAACAAACCGAGGTATGCTAACTTTGTGTTATTCAAAAGCTGCATGAAAATACTCTGCAGGTTAGTGCAGGATAAACAATTTAGATTTGCTGTACTGTGATGGATTCAAAGCAAAGAACTGTGTGTGACTAGTGCACAGTGGCTGTGGTGCTCAAGGTGAGAGTTAGGTTACATCAAGTGTAGCACAGATGAATCTGAAGTTAAGCTGATGATGCTTAGATTCATTCACTCAATTCCATCTTCATACCAACTTTGTACAGTCTAGTATAAAAATAGCATGCACAATATACAGTCATCACTGAGGATGCCAAGACAACTCATGAGACGTGTTTATATCTTGTTGAATTCAGTTGTGCAAAGCCACAAAGAGGAGTAAACCGCAGAGCTGCTTTAGCCCAGATCAGCTGATCACAGCCTGTACATTAAGAAAATCTGCTGGACTTATTACTCTTTTCCCCACACTGAGACACTACAACCAATTTTAGGGTTCCCCCACATGCAGAATCCCAATTTCACCCCTAACTGTACTCATTTTCCTGTTTAAAGGTAAAGTCACCCTCTAGAATGTAAGCAACAGAAAACAGAAGTATTTTTCTTTATTTTCCTCCAACTGTTTGCTCATATTCTACATAAATGATTCAAACTGAGTGCATTCACTAGAATTAAAATTTAGACTGAAATACAGTTTCATCTACCAATATTATTTTATTATTGCATTAATATAGCACGAGGTTCAGTTAGCTTTGCACAAAAATAGATGGTAGAAATGTCCTCCAGAGAGCTACTTTTTACTTTCTTGCTTTGAGTACATTTCAGAACTTATACCTTTTCACTCGTTGAATAAGTACTTCAGCTTTTACTGGAGTATTTTTTAATACTAATATCTGTACTTCCACATAAGCAGAGTAAGAATGTCTGTACTTTTGCCACATCTGACTACTTTAGAAATTACAAGGAGGACTGGTTTCTTGGAAACAAAATATCAAGAAATGACAAGTGGCTACAAATTCTGCACAATACTGTACATGTACTGGAAGAATGGATTGAGTATGGTGAAAGACTGGGACACAGAGGCTTACTCACTCATTTGTGTAATTTTCAGCTAGTGGTTATTTTTCATGATATATAATTTCTTTTTTAAATGTGCTTTTATGAAGCGGTAGTTAAAAAAAGCAAGACTAAAAACTTCACAATGGAAATTACAAAAACCAATAGCACCTTAAGCTTTGGCTGTTATTGAACCTTTGAGACACTGAACCTGCTTCTCAGAGGCACTAAAAACATCACATGGTGATAAACTCATGGAAAAATTGGTTGAACCACACTTAAACTTTATTGTATTGTAAAGTTTTTCCTCTGCTTATCGGATTCAGGGTCTTGAGTGAGGGTGGGGTGAGAAGTGTGGGTAGAACCTAGTTACCATAAGGCAAGAGGTGGGGCACACCATAGAAAGGTCTCCAGTCTGCTGCATGGCTTACAAAGAAAGACAGAAAATCATTCACCATTGTCTTTGGATTGTCAGGGGAAGTTGGAGTACCCGGTGAGAACCCATGCAGGCACGAGGAGAACATTTTTAGGCTGTCAATGAACCTTTGACCCACTAACCCTGCTACCGAGAAGTATAAAAACATTGCATGATAATAACCTAATGGAAAATTTGATAGAACCACACTTACATTTTATTGTGTTAGGAAAATTATCCTTGGAAGTCATAAGCCCATGTACAAACTGTCATTCACATGGTTGCAAACAAAACTGAAACCTGATGCAGTATGTACTTTGTAATGGTGTCAAATCACAACAAAACACTCAAGAACAATCACATCAATCTAACAAAAGGTAAAAGGGAGTTAATTCAGCCCTTGTCTTTTCAGAGATATGAGAGGTAAACATTTCAGCTTCCAATGGTAATTGAAAGTTGAATGTTAACTTGTGCTTTGTGAAGTTTCACACAGGTGTTTTCGCTTAGTTTGCCTGATTACACCCCTTCTCAAGATCAGATGCTTGACTGCCATCACCCTCCCTCTCCTGTTCATTTTGTCCCACCTGATTTGTTGCACCTTCTTATGCTGCATTAATGGCACCTCGGAAGTGGAAAGTTGGAACACGTAATCAAGAATCTCATTGGATTTAACTGATTTATGTAATTTCTGGGCTGCCTCCTGGTTTACTTTTTTGCCATTTTATGAATAACAACCCCCATCACTTAACTGAAGAAACAGATGAGCTAGTAAGGCTTGTTTGTTTGATTTTTTCCCCGGGGAGAAATAAGAGTGGATTCCCAGTGTGCACTGAATACAGCATTAGTACCAAGACTCGAGACCTCCCTGTATTTCTTAGTATGGTTCCACCAAAGCCTGGGAAAGGGCTTAATTAGCCTGAAAATTTTTGAACACCTGTTATTGCACAAGGCATTCACATAACTGTTCAATATTTAATTAGCAAAAATTACCTTTTGAAAAAAAGAAAAAATCTAGACCAAATGTCTTTGGATCAATCAAATCCAAAATAGTTGGCTAACTTGAGATGAACTAAACTTCTCTTACAAAAGCTTCTAGGGTGATCTAGTCACACAGCCAATGTGAGAGTGATGAAATCTGTTGTTCAAAGCTTCTATTTTACACAAACATTTTCCATTAATATTTATATGGGCTGTAATTCATATATAAAGCAAGCATTATACCAGTTTGCTGCTAAAAATAAATCACATGACCAAACTCGCATGGATTGCTGGTACTATCCCTTTTGATACTAATTCAACTAATCTGAATAGATTATATTCAGATTATATTCATATTCATATAAGGCAGGGATAGCTCAGTAGGTAAAGTGTTGGCCCCACGATCGGAAGGTCAGGGGTTCGATTCCCCTGAACGGCTAACCCTGAGGTACCCCTGAGCAAGGTACCGTCCCTACACACTGCTCCCCGGGCGCCCAATGGCAGCCCACTGCTTCACTGAGTGAATGGGTTAAATGCAGAGAGGAATTTCCCCACGGGGATCAATAAAGTATACATTATTATTATTATTATATTATACAAAACAAGAGTTCATTATTGATCTGTCAGCCAGTCATAGTGAAGGAGCAACACTGTGGCACGACAGTCCTTTAGTATACAGTTTACATACGGTTGTGACTTGTGAGGCTCATTCTGCCTATCTTGCAGCCAGAGATGCAGAGATTACATTTACAAAACAGCTGGTGTGAAAAGAAATTCTACACAGTGATCTGAGGTCTCTGCATATTTTTTCAGGAGATTGACGACAAGATATCAAGCCTCAAAACAGTGTGCTTTCTAGTTTTTTCAGAGTAGCTGGCAGTAGTAGTCTGCCTGTTGTTTTTGTTGTAAATGCATCAAAAAATGTTTAAAAAAAAGAACAGCAAAGTAGAAGCTACACAATGTTGTACACAGTCCATGCGTATCTTGACAGTAGGGCTGCGCAATGAATCAAATTTTAATCTCAATCATGATGTTGGCTTCTCACAATTAAAGGAACATGATCGAGTGCCACTGAAAATGTGTGCTCCGCCAATAGATAGTAAAAGCAAATCAAGTGGTCCCTAAATCACCATGCCTGCATGACCCAATCACAGCTGTTCCCTGCACTGTGCAGCTTCAGGTTTCCTGGACTAGACAGGCTTAGTAAAAGTGTGTTAAAAGAAAGATACATAACAAAATTCAAATGTGTGGCACAGCAGGAGGCAAAGAGCCTTTCCCTCGAATTGAATCGTCATTTGCCGTTTGGAAATACTGCAGATTCAGGGCAAGTGATGTTAACCAGGAACAAATCATATGCAAAGAGTGCTGTAGAGTTGTGTCTGCACCGCAAAACCACACAGTTAACTTATTCAGCCACCTGAAAACAAAGCACAAACTGCAGTATAATTAATGCATGCAGGTCAAGAAAAACACTCCTCAACTCGGACTTCCATAAAAGTGAGCAATGATGCACTGATATCACCAACGGAGTCGCATTTGGGCAAAGATACAAGGGTCAACCAAACACGGAGAGTAACGATGGCTTCAGGAAAAGGTTTAACATACTGGTCAAAAGATGCTGACTGAATGTGCCTTGTGTAGTTGTGGCAAGACCATATTACACTCCATGGGAGAGTGCACACAATTATTTTGTGCCAATAAATAAAAAAATAATTACATTTGCAATATTTAGTTTGTAGACGAGAACTATCAGACTGCAAAGAAGATAACACAAACAAGTCTGACTAATTTAACGAAAGGAGTTAGAAATGTTTTTGTGTTGCTGATCAGACGGAGCCTGTCATTTTCCACCACACCCCAACGTTTTGGTGGAAAGCAATACAAGGTACAGTCACCTAGATACTGTGAGGTTATCTTTACTGATATTTGCATGATTTCAGAGTGAGTCAGTGGACAGAATTCTAACCAGAAAACATTCCAAGGGATCGCTTGTGATCATCTCCCCGCAAGCCTTGCTCATCTCAAACAAGCCTACTGAAGTTGGGCAAGTTGAGACATTACACACTTTCCTGTATTAGTAGTTTTTACCTACTAAAACTGCACTTAAGCAAGTAACCTAAGTGTCAAATATTTTGATGCGCTGCACCTTTGCATGCTTGGCAGCAAACCTGATTTGATGCTCGATGAGAAAAAGCCTTGCCAAGTGATTTGTGTACATTACAGAGAAGGGCATGGAAACCCTTATAATCTGTAAAACTTACTAGTTTTAAAGTTAAGCCCTAAAGCTGGTCAATTACTATTAAGAAGATGATGGTTTAAACGGAGAGTCACAGCAACTCCCTTGCTGACGCTGGCATCTCTGAGCTCGTGCTACTGGGAGCAATTTTCTCCAGCAGGTGTTTTCCTCTCTTATGTGAACTTCAGTTCTCACCTTTACACCTCAATTACTGTTATGACTGTACAGGCTTCTGGTTTAGACTACCTTCCCCAAAGCTTTCATCATCCTGCCCTTGTTGACACCTTCTGCGCCATCATGACACAGCAGGTCTCATGGCACCAACCAAAGTGGCAGAAGGTGCATTTAAGCAATCCAAGAGTGTTTGTGCATGATTATGTTGGCATTTAGGGTTTAAGGGTTGCTGGTTTTAACAACGGAAAATGTGAAGCATGAGAGGGTTGAGGACAACAAGCTTGCTCAGCACAATTGCCACAATTAGGCTATGTCCCTTTCCACTCACACACAAATAAAACACACACCCTTGGGTGGCTGCTGAAACAACTAGATGAGGCTATTCATACATGCAGTAAAAAGGCCTGACACACCTGGAGCCAGGGATGTGAGAACTGAGTGGAATTATGAAAATTAAATTGTTAAATAAACATGTTTTTCTTCCGCTTGGCATATACACATGGGGCCTGGTAACACTATTTGTGCAAGGCATCCAGGGAAACTTGTTTTCATACTCCAGGGCCAGCAGTGCTTGTGAGTTTGATTTATTCCCATCTACTTGGTTGGTTTAACATTTATTTAATCACCATAGTAATGATCCTGAAATAATTTCCCCAAACACAACAAAACACACACACAAAGCACAACATACTCTTCAAGTTTGAAATTTCTGGCACTCATTTTGCATTCCTAGCTTCGATCTAAGACCAGACATCCCAACAGAGCAAAGCAGAGTGAACAGGTCAAGCATGTCGAGGCTAAACAATGAGCTTAAGTGGTGTGTGTTTGTGTTAAGAGACAGAGACAGAAAGAGGAGGAATGAAAGGGGTAATGGTAACGATTTAAGTGCAGGTCCTGATTTATAAAACACAATGAGTAACTTGGCAAGATTAAACATGTCAAGAAGTTAAGAAACTGATTTAATTTCTTTACCTTGCAATTTCAGAAACCGGTTTCTCAACGTTTTACTGACTTCTACTGAAATTCATTTGCATCATTGCGAAATTTGGACCAAAATATTCACTCTAAGGGCAGAAAAAGAAAGTAGCAAGGGGAGGTAATAAACATAAAATCAATACACACGATACATTTGTTGTGTCAGAAATGCGACAAAAGCCCCTGGAAAAACAAAATTGACTATAGAGGGCTTAATAGAGGAAGCTGGTGGCTGTTGTCAAAGAGTATGTGATGGAAAATCTGGTCTAAACTTTAGTGACAAAACCATTTTTTTGTCAATCAACTTCCACATTCTTTGCAAGCATACTTCCTGCACACAGGTGAGGAAGACATTATGACAAGTAGTTCTGCTCGCTTCTCTTTTTTTGTGCCCACTCGGCTCCTGTCCTCCCCGTCTTTTTTTGGCACCACATTTTAGAGGTGTGGCAAACAGCTTGCAACATTATGCCACATTGTAAATTAATTAATTAATTAACTGCATTATTTTGTACATGCAAAAAAAAAGAAAACAAAAACTGAAATAAATTAAAGAAAAAAACAATAAAAATACAAGGCTACAAAAGTGCTTTCCAAACAGGTAATCAAAGAAAACAGAGTTGCCTCCACAAACACTAAACTATTCAACTTATAAGCTTGAAAAGGAGGCCAAAGTATAAATGTATTTAATCACATCTCTGGTCAAGCGGATTTGAGAGAAAGTTAGAAAGGCAAGGCTGAGATGGTCTGGGCTTATGCAGAGAAGGGATAGTGGATATATTGGACAAAGGATGTTGAATAAGGAGCTGCCAGACAGAAGGAAAAGCGGAGGACCACAGAGAAGAATCTGAGAATATGCAGTGAGTTGGTTAGGCTGAGAGGGAGGCAGATAATGAAGCAGGTTACCCCCCCCCCAAAAGGGAGGGGATTGACTGAGATGCAAGAACCAAAGGCAAGGAAAGGGAACAGGGATGGACAAAGTGATAATTTACCATTTTACTAGTGGGATTCTTTCTCTTGTACTGTAACTAATTTCACTTGCTGATTTCAAATTTGAAAACCTGATGTTCTAAGCATTTAGGAAGTAAGTCTGGTCCCAAGGAAAATGTAGCCAGAATTAAGGAAGGTGTTTTTGTTGGTCCTGAAATCTGTGAAATGATGCTTGACAATGAGTTCAGAAGCCAAATGAATCAGCAGCATGGGAAGCCTTCGTACAGGTTGTCCAGAATTTTCTTGGCAATCACAGAGCAGAGAATTGTACTCAGCTTATGGATAACATGCTAAATGCATTTCAGCTAATGACTCCCGAACGTCACTTTAGATGCACTTCTTACGTTCTCATCACGACTTTTTTCCCCACCAAATCAGCGATGAGCATGGAAGAAAGATCGATATCAGGGAAAATGAAATCCTAGCATAATGGGCGACTACTGTTGGTTCTTGCTAAGTCAAGTGCAAAAGCAAATGACTTAAGCATTTTTTTAAACATGTTTAATTTTGAGCTAAATTGACAGAAATTTGCTTTAGGGTCTCTCTCTGGTGTTGTCTTCTGGTTTATTATCAGAATAAACACATTAAAACTATTTTTTAGGGGAAATGTTTGAAATTCCAGATATTGTGTTGCTATACTGATATTCAAAAGTGTCGAAACTTGAATGACGTGTATCTCAAAAACCTGACGCAAGTTGGCTGTACTACTGAAATCAGTGTAAAAAACAAAACAGATAAAAAGCAAGTGTGAGGTGCCCAGTAGCAAACAAAAAAAAAAGAAGTTTTTTTGTAGAGCAGTGTTATCAATAACTATAGCAACAATCTCATGTTAAGCAAGTCTTTGTTTTAGATAAGGAGAAAGCTCAATCGCTTCAGATAAAATCTATATGCTGGTTTGTTTTGACATGATATAAATTTATTAACCCCTAAGGCTGCCTGAAAAGGAAACTAATATGCAGTTACTTTGGGTACCTGTGTTTCCAAACTACGATATCTTTTAACGAATATCATCCAAAAACAACTCACAGCAATTCACGCCACCTTTAAAGCAACAATAAAAGTAGCTAATGTACCATCTATCCTACCATACTTTTTCCACTATCCCAGGGTGGGGCGAGTAAGGAAGGAGGACTTTACCCAGAAAGAAAGCCCTGATTAACCTAGATTTAAGTTTAAGCTAAGAATTTTGCTATATTTTCTCTGTACATAATAATGTTGCTACTTAAATATTGACCTAGCAGCAGCCTTTAATGCAAATAAACCACGAGGAGATACTGCAGAGTCAAATGGATTGGCTAATGGAGAAGCTAATGTTTACATTCTAACAGTGTGTGCTCTATTACGCTGAACACATTATTAGGTAGGGTCAACCATACAAGCACAATTTGGACCACTTTGCCTTAAGCTGATGTTTTCCACAAACTGCCTTTATAATCACTTGGCTACAGAACAGCTGATCTCCCAACGTACATGCTAACTGCTACATCTATTAAACGAGAAGCTACCTTAAGGTTAAACTGCTAGACTTTCAATTGTGATGGCTATTGCATCGAGTTTTGTGAAACACATACAATTTTAACATACCCACCTTTCGTGCTTATCCTTCGCAATCAACGATCGATGCGGGTGTGCTAGTCACGTTAGCTCCGGTAAGTCCAAACGCTGGGTTGCGACATACTAGCAGCTAGCTAACTAGCAAACATTAGCAAGAGGAGCTCCGCCAGAACATGAGAGCTGGCGCCGGTAGAACACCGGCTGAAACTGCCTCGCACCCGCTTTGTTTTGTGAAGTATTTGCTGTTCGAACCACGGAACCGAGGCAGCTTCGCTTTATACGAAAGCATTTACTCACTATCAAAACACAAACTTGAGGCATCAGCCTTAACGTTCAGCTAGCTGAAGTCGACCTCTCAACTTGTTACCTCTCACCTGTCTTTACAGACAGGAGTCGACAGGGGGTGCTGTTTGTACAGGATAGCTTCATTGAGAAAATGACGGTCTCAAAACCGCAGAGGTGTGCCATGTGGAGCAGGTTTTGCCAAGGAGAGCCCTCATAGAGAACGCAGTGTAGATTTCGCAAGCTGATAGTGACTTTCACTGACACATTTCTTATATTTTTAGCAGCAGTCGAACTAGTTTGCACCGTTAAAGTCGTAGGATGTGCAAAAAGAAAGTAGTTGACAATAGAGAAAAATCCAGCTACTTCAGTTAAGTACTTTTAGCGCACAGTATGGTTTTATGCATTTATACCCTTATGCATCATATAATTTCAGCAGTATTATGGTTTAATTAATGAAAAGGTCTGAAAGGCTTTTTTTACTGCTGCTTGCCCAGGGTGAGCTGCTTCAACTATTTTATAGAAAAGCGTGCAATGCATATTTAAAACATTTTGCTCATTGTGTGTTGCACAGGTCCTCATTATAATGCACTGAGAGGTCAGTGCATCATTAACAAAGCAGCAGTCACAGGCAACAAAGGGTAAGAACAGATCATTTGAAAAGTAAACAGAAAAGATTAAAAAACTAAAAAACCTGTGTTTTGATTTCACTAATCAAAACACAATTCCTTTAAACATTAAAACAGGTTAGCAATAAACAGGGAAGGTACAGAGTACACTCACAAGTTCAATCATTTCAGGCTCTTGGTTGAAGTTGGAAGAGACTTTCTTTCAAGATGTGCAACCTTTGCACATCTTTCCTTAATTTTTAAAATTGAAATAATGTTCACTGAACAGATATGTTTCCATAGGTAACTGCCTTTGTGCACATTCAGTCTCTCTTCAGAGCTTAAAATCTTTTTGCTCATGCTAAATTGTTCTTCAGCAGGATTCCTGTTAAGTTGTATATCAGACGTCATTCAGGTATTGATGATATACATCTCAAGTCCTGTAACGCAGCCTTTTAAAGTAGTGTAAATCTTTGCATATGTCATTTGTTTCTTTTACCCACAGTTATGGGCTGTTCTACTAATAAAAATTACCTCAGCATTGAGGGATGTGTGTGCACAGAGCGGTCGATGTGTCTTAGTGTGTCAGAGCATGCACAAGGCAGCCTACTCTGTGTGCTCGCGAGCGAGTGCACACATGGGGAGCGAGGTAGAGATGGACTGACAGACAGCGTAAAAGAGAGAGTGCACTTAGTTAAACTCAAGACTTTTCCATGACTTGCTCCCTGTGGCATGCACTCTATCTGAGAGACTAATTGAACTGCATGGCTTTATCAGTATAAACTTTTCAAGGGTCAGCTCCATCACTTCAGAGGACGATGGAAAAACGTTGTGTTTTTTCAGACTGGTGGCAGCTCACCTTCGAATAAAAAGCGGCAGCTCCACAAGATTGATGAGGGTTGTTTAAGAAAATTTAGCAAAAGAATTTTGCTCATTTTCTCCCAATCATATTCCCTAAGAGAATTCCCCTTATCTGAGAGCTCAAGTATTTTTAATCCATGGAAAAGTTAAAACACAAACACTTGTTTGCTGATAAAACACAACTTGGGAGGTAAGTATAGTTAGTGTAAATCACCTTTTTTTTTCTTTTTACAGTGAAAGTTATGACCAAACTGACTGATAGCGCTCGACATGAGCAACAACACTGATTTAAGTTAAACATGCCTTTCCCCTTACATAAGTCCATGTGGGAGAGAGAGTGACTTTTTAGGCATAGTACGCTGTGTTTTGGTTTATTTTAAATAGTCTATTGATAGCCCTTTAATGAGGTTTTACTGGAAAAAAGAAAAAAAAAACCCATTTGGTTTGTTTTTTTATATAACATTCTTGCCTCTGATGACCTATTGCGTGTTTTTGGTTTTTCAAAGAGGGGATGGTTGGATTTAAATCCTCTCCCCTTACACTTCTCTTCTGCTACACACTGACATGTCTCGGCTTTACATCTGTAACACGGCACACACAACGCTGTCACTCCATTTTTATTTTCTGTCTGTTAAACTTCATGTCCCCGTCTCTGTCCTCACTTTTTCCACTCTGATCTCTACGGAATAGCAGCAGCCCGTGGCTTAGCACATTAACGCACAAAACTACGACACAAAGTGGACGCCAGCGGTCTTGTATTGATCAAAGCTTTAAAAGCTTTAAACTGAGATGCACCTTGCATCACTGTTAAACAGAGAGCTCAGTCCCGGGGTGCTCTGACTCATCAGTCCTCTGGGCTTTTGGCTGTGTATCCAACTGTTGCATTATGTCTTGTCTGATGAGTTTCAGAGAGCGGATTTGCAGAGTTGCGCATGCTTGAGTCCAGTTATCTTTGCAGGGATGCAGGATTTGTTTCAAATAGCAATTTATGGTGTTTTGTTCTCGATGGGTTTATCACATGTATCAGGGGTGTAGTGTCATTTGGAAAGTACATTGGTTACATTTTATTGGGCAATAATGGCGCTGAACAAAATCACAGGTCTCACTTTTACTATAGTTGCATTTTACCTTATCTCACTGAGCCTTATTTAGATTGGCCATCAAGAGAGATGAAAGGTCTTTGACCTATGATTAGGCAATATCACAGCGCAGGTGTCATTATTCTCTCCCTCCTCATCATCCTTCATTTTACCCCCCTGACTCCTTTACCTTTTAATCCCCCCCTTCTTGTTTGTATCCCTCTCCATGTATCTTATTCTAACTCTTCCCTTGCTAACAGTGCCAGATATGTGTCTACGCTTGGTAGGCCGACTCCAGACAGGTTATAAATAACTATCTGAGTTTTTGCTTCATGTCCTGAGAGCTCTGCTTTCTTCTCACACTTGAGGAACCATGGGAAAAGAATCTTTCCCTTACGCACATGGCGCTCATAATAACAGACACAGTTGTACATAAAACCTTCAAGCCCCTGCACCCCTTTGCAAGCTTAGCACAAACATAGAGGCACAGTTATGCATGAACACAAAGAATAAAACTCAGTGGCTTACAGAGTAAGGTTGCAGCGCTAAAATAGCAAGGGAACTGTTTATAATGAAACAAAACCTGAAGTGTGGGAATGCAGAGAGCATTTCTACTGTTGTGTAAGTATGGGAATGTTGTTGGAACAACAGAATGGAATAAAAGTACAGGATAGGGAAAGAACAAGACAGCAATCAAACTGGAGTAAAAAGGGAAAAATCTAAAGGAGCGCTAGGGTGTAAAGGGTAAGCATTTTTTTAATGGTATGTTTTAGAAAATAAAGAGGGTTCCTTTGAGTTTATGTGCAGAGGAGTGATAGTGAAACAGTGTTAATGTGGACTATAGCTGGGAGTCGAGGCGAATTCAGGGGTTGGCAGGTCAGACTCTGCTGACACACCGGGATCAGCGATGGGATTGTTTCCATTGGAAAGAATTCCAAGAATGAGCTAGAAGAGCTATCAGTGACTTCACTCGGAGGACTCTGACAGCAGTTTTAATACACAGCCAGGCGCACACGCTCTCACACACTTTTAAAGATACTGCATCTCATGCCAACAATGGTGTGCGAGACACTCCCCCCCCCGTGTCACAGAGTTCTCAGTGACTCTGACCGAGCAGTCATCTTACCAGTTGCAAAATGAATACTGTCACCTCTGACCACAAACGCTACAGTTAGCAAAAAAGATTTACAGTGTGAAGAAACTTTGACTGAAGAGATATAAGAGAAATGTACTTAAATTCATACAGGCCACAGTTAAATTTAAGAGGAAAGTATGCGTAGAATATACTTATTCAAGTTTAACAGAAATGATGCACATTTTGGGAAAAATGTACTTTAATTTACCTAAAAACAAAACATAACTGAGTAAGTTAGGGCTGAGTTAGCTTACTGTTTTTTCAGGAAGCAAAATGTTTGTGTGCTGTAGAAGTCCTTAGTGACAAGTTTCATTCACAGTGGCTTTGCAACACAACAAAACAATCTGATGCAAATGGTGTTAAGTCCTGTGTTTTCACTTTCTTAACTTCCAGCATTATTAAAAAAAAAAAAAAACAAGAATGAGGAAACAGCTTGAACTTGTTTCAAGGAACATTTTAAGGTGTTACAAGTAAACATTCCTGCAGTCAGATCTTAACTTGTCCTGATGAGGGTATTATAACTTTACTGTTCTGTCATTTGCTTTACTCAGTTTTGTTTTCAGAGTTAGGTTTGAAGGTGAAAAACAAAGACAATTTACAGGGTTGCAAAAAGTCTAACTTCAAAGGTACCTTACTGAGTTAATCAGCTACAACGTGACTGAAGAAAAAGAGCTGAAAATAAGAACTGTTCAAAATGTCAAAGTTCCATGGAAAGATGCTGCAGGGCCTGCTTTCATATCTCCCTTAACCTCGGACACACAGGACCTTTCTTTATTAAACCTGAACTATATTGCTTTCTTCAGCAATATTTGACAGATGGCGTGGAGTTCAGAGGTCTCTGGCTGACGTCATATGATTGCGTAGCTGGATGCAAGTTCAGTTAACCTCTCAAAGGGCTGTAGTTATCCTTTTCTAACTTCTTGTGATTTCTTCTTTCCATGATCTCATGACTTTTTCCACTGAGATCAAGGAACAGCTATTAAGAATGTCACAAAGGACATTCATTTTCTAGTCTATTCAAAACCAGACACGGCGGCTTCCTGGGCCAGACACACGCATTCTGCAGCCGACCACCATTATCAGCTGGGGGGTATTAATAACTCTTTATGTTCCATTTTTTTCCAGGAAGAAGGAAGCGGGACAGAATGACCTTTCATTGTTCGATTTCCAGGAAGTGACCCTAAGGCCCCAAGAGTACCAGCTTGGCCAGTATATGAGGCCCTTGGCCCCCAAAGGGCCTACTGCAGCAACTCTGATGAACTATTCCCAGTACCAGGCAATCAAAGCTGACCTCGAGGGTCACAAATAGAGCACATGGCAGCAAATCACCTGAGAAGTTTCCATTGTAACAGTGATCAGAAAGCTTTTTGTTTAGTCCCTTAACCCCCCCCCCCCCCCCCCCCCCCCCCCACGC
>VUQG01014003.1:7927-20527 GCA_015106755.1 Etia nguti | reverse complement strand
AGTTGTCTGGGGAAAAAAAAAAAAAAAAAAAAGAAAAGCCAATTCAGCTACTATTTGAAGAAAACTTTCTTTCATTGGCTGCATCTGGGCTTGTTTTGAACCTGGTGTCCAAGGGTGCCACCTCCAGCTTGCCAATGTGGAGGTAATGACAACAGGCTAAAAACCTTGGGGGGGGGGTGTTAACTTCTCAAATGCATCTGTAAAAACTGAGACTAAAATGGATCAATAATATGAAAAATTATGGGGCAAAATTATAGCAGGACATGTTGTTTCTCTGAATATTCAAATAATAATAATATTAATATTAGTGTGGATTTAGTCAATCACAAACTGTACAAACCAGTGTCTATAAACGTTTCTGGTAATAGGTGCGTATGAGGGAAATGCAAAGAAATATCAAATTAAGTAGAAGATTTTTTAAAGATTTTTCAAATTTTTCTGCAAAAGCAAGAATCATAAAGTGATGTTTACTACATATTTGTAAGTGGTCTGATTATTAAAAACAAACATTTCATGAAACAAAAGAAAAAACATATCAGGTCCACTTTGCGTGAATCACGTAATGCAGGTGGGAATAATTTTACCTTTGCTTCAATTCTTCCAACTGTTTTTTGAGCTTTGAGTGCTCATCCTTAAGCTGGCAAAGGAAAAAAAAACAAAAAACAAAACGGTTAATAATCAGTCACTGTCAGCTGAATTTAAAAATCAGAATCATGTGGGTTTCTGTATCCAAAGAATAAAGTTTAAACCTTCACAATATCACTCTGGTCTCTGTGTTTATTATCGAGCTCCTGAGTCAGTCTGTTTTTCTCATCTTGGAGCATCTGCAGGGTATGCGACTTCACAGAGACCGCTTCTTTAAGCTCCTCACTGGAGAAAAATATTGCTGTTCAACTCATCCAAGTAATTTTTCAACTCAAACAGACCATACACTGGCTTTTCATATGTTTACTATAATCTGCTATTTAGTCAATTGAAAATATGAATATGACATGTTTCTGTAACAGAAAACAGTTGAGGATGAGGATATACTCACATTTCCTGGCATAAACTTTTGCTCCTCTGAGTTTCAGTGCAAAGCTGCTCTTTGGATACATTAAGATCTTCTTGATACTTAGAGTTCTCTTTCTTCAGCGTTTCCAGCTTTAAAAAACAAACAAACAACAAAAGGTGGAGATAAATACAATCAGAAGATTTTTACTTCACACCATCACTTTCACATCACTTTATACAAAAAGCCACTTCGCCCAAGGCTACATTATTAGAAGTTCCTCTTCAAAATCCGATTTTTTACCTGTGTCTCCAACTTCTGCTTGGAAGTCTGCAGCTTGTCCAGCAAAGACTGGACTTCGTTCTTCTGCTGCATCAACACAGCCTTCTCTTTTGTCAGCTGTTCGAGAGCCTCAGCTTTCTTGCCAGAGGCCTCTGCAGCCTAAAGGGCGAATGATCAGAACAGATTGAAATTAAAAGCAGCAGATTGTTGGTTAGGACACCAAATTACTTTAACCAAAACACAAGAATTAGAAATGTGCAGATCAGATTTAACTACTCGTAATGCATGATTTGTTTCGACAGCAATTTTTATTTATTTATTTTTTAAATGTAATTAACTACATGTTAAATTATTTCCTCAAATACCTCGACAATTATCAGACCTCAGGTTTTTGCAATTCAAGTACAATGTCTAAAAAGGACCAACATGAAGATTTCACAATGAGGAAACATAATTAGTACATAAAGACTTAAATCCTGTGGCCTCAAAACGGACACTGACAGCTGATTGTCTTGTGGAAGAGACAGTCAACTATTTAAGCTATGGCATTTCACACTTATTGAGGAGGACCCAGATCACCTTACACCTACATAATCATATGATCAACAGGAATTTTTGCCCAACATCAGATCATGTTATAAACCCACAGGCTATGGCTGGGAGCTAAGAGAGGTAAACACTGGTTAGTAAATGGAAAGGGTTAAGACATAAAGAACAGAGGGACAGTGCGACAAACCAGCAGGCATGCAGTGAGAGGGTGACATAGCCCCAGTTGTTCTAATGTGTGTTAATCAGTGGATTACTACTGGAGGAGAAATACCTCAAGCTGCTTAGAAATGGCATTTTTTAGTTGTGATTCCAGCTGCCTGACTTGCTGGGTGGCTTCATCACTCTCCACCTGCAGGGCATCCCTCTGACCTGTTAGATGTGCAATGCTGGAGGAAATTTCTTCTTTTACAGCAGTGGAAGCAGATACCTCCGCTACAGCATCTTGATATTGCTTTTCCAAAGTTTCTTTGTCCGTCTGTAGGACCTTAACATCAATCTGTAGTTTTTCCTGACTAACCTGCAAACACTTCAACTCTTCAAGAAGTTTTGACCTCTCTGCAAGCCAGTTCTCCTGGTCCGTCTGGAGGGAAGAAATCCCCTGCTCTAGTTTACACTGGCTGGCTAACAGCTCATCCTTCTCTGTGGTCAGTGAGGTCATCTGTCTGCCCAGCTCCTCTAGCTTCGATAATAACTGGTCTTTAACTTCTGTCAACTGAGAATTTTCTTGCTCTTGGCGCTTCAGTTGTGCCTTCAAAGTCTCCACGTCCACCATGAAAGCCCTCTTTTGCTCCACAGCATTGCTGAAGTTGGATGAAAGCTCTTCTTTTTCCTGAGCAACTCTGGACAAAGTTTTCTGCAGTTCCTCAATTTGCTTGGAAAGACCATTGTGGTCAGACACCGCTTTACTCCGCTCATTAGATTCAGTCTGTAGCTGGGTCTCAAGTACGTGCTTGGCATCGGAGACTGAGTTAATCTGACTTTTCAACTCCTGGATCTCCTGAACCAGCTCCTGGTTATCTTTCTGCAAGGACAGCACTTTTCTCTTTGCCTCAGTCTGTAAGGACTGAAGATGTTTGTGTTCTTCTGTAAGTTTCTCTACCTGATTAACAAGCTCAGAGTTTGCCTTCTCAAAATTCAGTTTTAGTTTACTGTGCTCTTCACTGAGTTCAGCTTTGCTCTTTTCAAACATTTCATTTTCAGAAGACTTTTTCTTCAGTTCATTTTGTAGGTCAGCCTTTTCCAGTTTCAAAGAAGTCAACTCGGCTTCAAACTCTTTTTTTTGCAGTTCGGTTTCCTCCAGCGCTGTTGATAAGTTAGTCTTCTCCTGAATAAGGTTAACATTAGTTCTGGAGAAACTATCCAGTTGGTCATTGATTGTTCGGATATCACTAGATAGCTTATCACGTTCAAGAGAAAGAGCACTTTTCTCAGATACGGCTTTTGTATGCTTCTCTTCCAACTCTTCCTTCTCCCCAGCCAAATGCTCATAGTCCATTTTCTGCTGCTCCAGCGCTGAATCCAGGCTCATCTTCTCTTTTCGTAAAGCATGGAGAGCCATCTCCATTTCAGAATTGTGAAGGCGAAGCGCTTGCTTCTCTTGCTCAACAGATGATAATGTTTCTTCAAATTTCTCTCTGGCCTGGGTCAGCTGTTCTGTTGATACTTGAAGCTTTTCCTTTAATTCTTGTATCTCTCTGAGAAGCTCTTCTTTCTCATTAGAGGTTTTTCTTTGGATTGCAAGAAGGTCTTCTTTCTCCTGTAGCAAGTGAATCCTTTCAGAATCAGTTACTTGACTGCTTGTCTTGAACTCTTCAAGCATCTGGGCCAAGCTCCTTTTTGAGACTTTAAGTTCTTCACACTCACGGATATAGCTCTCCATGTCCTTCTTTGTATTACTAAGCTTATTCTGGAGCTCCTCCTTCACAGTCTCAAGGCTCTTTTTGTCCTCCACAACTGCGCTGATTTCAGAGGACATCTCTGCTTTCTCTTTTGTCAGTGTTTCTGCTAGGGCTTGGAGCTGGGTGTTCTTCATTGTGAGATCTTCTTTTTCTAAGTTCAAGGATTTCAGTTTTGCCTGCAACTCGGCATTCTTAGCATCAAGAGACTTTTTAGCATTTCTAGCAGAATCTCTCTCCAAAATCAGATTGTCCTTCTCACACGTCAGCCTTGACTTGCTTTCATTAAGGTCCTCTGCAAGCCGGTTTCTCTCCTTGCAGACTTTTTCGTAATCCTCAAGTAGCTGCTTCTTTTTCGCTTCAATTTGCTGAATGTCCTGCTGATGCTTTAGGATAGAGTCACTCTTCTCTGCATTTTGTCTTTGAAGCTCCTCAATTGGAGCCAGATATTCACTTTTACTTTGCTTCAGAGCTTTGATTTCAGTCTGTGCTTCTAGAAGAAGGCTTTTGAGCTTGTCGAGTTCCTCATTCATTGAAGCCTTCTCTTCATCTGAATGCTTCTTAGTGGCGAGCAGTTCCTCTTGACGTTTTGTTAGCTTATCTCTGGTTGTAAGCAGTTCTTTATTCTGGACTGAGAGTCCCTGGTGAATAATCTCAAGGGCAGAAAGCTTAGCCTGAACATCTGAAAGCTGCTTCTCCAGTTTGCATTTCTCAGCCTTAAAATCCTCACTTTCCTTACACATATTGTCCAGATCTAGGCTTTGCTTTTCCAGTTTTTTGGACAACTGTTCAACGTCATGCTTGTAGGAGTCAAGCTCAGCAGAAAAACACTGGGAAAACAAAAGATGACAGAAAAAAAAGGGAGGGGAATACCCAAAGCAAGGAATGAATGAATACAAAATAAACCAAGCAGATATGGATATCAGTCATATGCAAATGGAAAGGTTAAGCTGCAGAAGCATCAAAAATGCAAAAGATCACACCAGAGCTTACACCACAATGATTTTCAAAAGATATACATATATAAATAAGAGGCAGAACATTTTCACTTCGGCTTTCTTTAAATACGACTTGAACAGTGCATCTAAAATGAAGCAATCAAGATGTGATTGACGACACTGTAACCCTTTAATTTAGAGGGTTACAAAGAATATTCCCTGAACTACTTAGATTGGTTCCCTTTAATCCTCACGTTCACAATGAAAAGCTGTCAGCAACCGGGTAATTTAAAAATTTTTGGTAGTGTAATATACATCATCCCTTCATTTTTCAGTTACTGGACAACAGATTGATATTTCTTCATGAAATAATAAGAAAACAGGCTACACTGGGGCATGAACTTGATCTTCTATATAGAAAGCTCTTGAGTTTATTCCATTTGGTTAGTGGTTGACAGTTAATAGGTTTAAGAGGTGCTGATCAAAATTAAAGAGTCCATAATCAGGCTGTGGTGATTATTAGATTGCAGGAATTTTAGGTCCTGGAAGACCAGAGACAGCAAGGGTTGATAGTATCAGATGAGGAAAACCAAACCTTTTCCCAACACCTAACAAAAAGTAGTTTTTCAACCAAGGCACACCTTTATGAACATAAATACACAGGGTTTACAAGTTCAAGTTTTATCAAGATAAACATATATATTAAGAAAGGTTTCAAGCATTGTCTCTAGACACAGTGTTATGACATGTCCGTGTCATGGGAGCCAAAGGAGCTGGAGCTTATTTGTTATGCGACTTCAAACCAAAGCTTCAGACTTGATTCTGAAGCGTGTGGTTATAAATTCTGCAAAGTTAGCAGCTACCAGAAACTAATAACAATTGCACCAAAGCTACCCAACCGCTTGTTAAGAAAGAAAATTGAACTGAATGAAAGCTGAATGGATTCAGTCCCCTGATGTGAAGTGAAAACTGAATTAAAGACAGAAACAAGCAGTAAAGGCCTAAAAAAGTAGTCCATGTGTTCCATAAGGCAGTCATCAATTATAAAGTATTTGTATCCATGTATCAAAAATTATCCTTAAAATTTACATTTAAATTTATTAACCTTTTGTTGAGTGAAGAACGATATATAGTAACTTGATTTGCAACATAACTGAAAAATTCACCAAAAAAAGTATAATATCCTCCAGTAACACTAGGATGGAAATTCTAAATTTCCACATATTTCAGTGAGTCCCCTGCAAAGCATTAATACTTAACTTTGGTTCAACTGTTGAATTTGAAAGTCCTGAATCGCATCTTGATTGCCTTATTTGTGTGTACACCAAGTTTGAATTGCGACTCAAATTTTTTAAAAAAAATTAAAAATGTAACCAATAACTTCAGAAATACTGAAAAAAATTAAAAAGCATTCACAAAATTTGTTTTGCACATCAGTGACTTCATCGTTACAAATGTGTCGTAAAAAATAAACACAAAGAAACGATTTTGCGCATCCCTAATGCACAAACGTTTGCTCTATTTCCATCTCATGACTAATGAATGTAAACTAAACTTCTTTAAGCGAGCATTGACACAAACAAATCAATTTTTTGAAAAGTGAAAATGTTCTAATTTTTTTTTTAAAGAAAAAAAAAAGGTAGGCTTATGAAACATGCTAGCAGGGGCATGCTACAAATAATAGTTATCACTTAATGTAATTAAGAGAAATTTTAAATCAGTACCTAAACATACAGTTTGTAATATGGTCCAGTACCCACATTATAAATCTGCACAGCTGAGCAAACAGTATGACTTTTTAAGAGAAATTTTTACTATGACTTCATAAATTTGGAGAATAACTTTGTCATTTTTTGTCTGTAATTGTATCCATGTCATTCTAGTCTGAAGTTCTCAAAAAAAGTTCACGGTCTGAAAACTTTCTAAATCCATGGCAATCCAGATTCAGCTGAAGCTGAACATGCGATCCATGTGCACAGCATTTAAAACTAATCGTTTCTATTTATGTGAATGTTTTTCCACTGATAACCATAAACCATCAATAAATACAGACATAATTTTATAAGCTCTACCCCTGCAAGCATGCAACCCATGGTGCCTTTGATTGTAGGGCCGGTTATTAACTGTAATGTGAGGGGAAAATGAGCAACTCAACACAAATAATGTGTATGGCAAAACTTAAATAAACAACAACAACCCCCCCCCAAACAGTTAAATACATCTCCCTCATTGTTTCCGTTTAAACCATTTTAATGTTTGAGGCTATCAAATTGCCAAAAATAAAAATGCACCAGAAGGTGTTTGCACTTACCTGGGCCTGCTCTTTGTATGGCTGCAGTTCAGACACCATCTTCTCTAGCTCTTGGGTTTTGCCCTTGGAGGAGGAGAGCTCCTGCTTCAACTTGTCAACCTGACTCTGCAGGATTTCAAATTCCTTCGCATGGAGCTCAGACACCTGAGAGAGGGATTTCTCCTGTGAGGCCTTGAGCTCCTCAACCAAGGTCTCACCCTGTTTAACAGTCTTCTCCTAAAGAACAGGGAACAAGAAAGGGAACACAACAATAAAATTTTTGTCACCTTGTTTTGATGCAGCTCATGTCTAAAGAATATGTTTTTAGTGGAATCATTTACAATGAGTAATAAGCAGTATGTTACTTTAAAAAAGGATTCAAGTTAACCAAAGGTTAAGGGTCAGTTAAAAAAAAAAAAAAAAAGAAAAAGAAAAAGGTTTGTAGGGCAAGATGACTGTCCACTGCGTTTCCATTTGCAGTTATGATTTCACCAGTGAACAGGCCGATTAATTCCTGCCATAAGTTAACCGCTCTGACATTAAATGAAGTGTTTGTGAAATAAAGAGGCTGTGAGCATTTCTAAAAATAGTTGTGTGCATTGAAAATGCTAGCTCAACATATGTACTCAAAATATACAACAAAACATATTTTTTGTGACTAACCAAGGTAGTGACCTTCTCCTGAAGGCTATTTATTTCCGTCTTATGTGCCTCTCTAGTCTCTTTGAGCTCGTGCTCTTTGTGGGACACTTCTTGTTGGAGTTGTTCATTTAAGCGTGCCACCTTCTCCTTCTCCTCTGCTAGATGATTTTGTAACTCCTCCAGCCTCCTGTGTGATGACAAAAGAAGAGGAGGATGTGCAGTGAGCAGTCGGATAAATTACAAATCAGGTGGACTAAAACAAAAGAAAAACAAGTATCTGACTCTTTCTGAGTAAACATTGTAATCAGGTCATATTTAATGATGGGAAATTAAAGTGTGGTACCTTTCTTTCTGTATGAGTTCTTCATTCATTTTGGTCAACTGTACAGAACTATCACCTGATGCCCTCATCATATCAGAGATATCATTTTCTAGCTTGTTTTTGTCTTTTGAAAGCTGCTCGTTCTTTTCATCTGACGCCTTCAGCTTCCTCTCCAGCCCTGTAAAAAAAAAATAAAGATGACTAAAACAAAAAATGTACACACACACAATATTTAAACATATAACAATGAAGCGATAATGTGCTTACCAGCAAGCTGACTTCTTAATGACTCTGATTCTTGGGCCAAGGATGTGTACTCCTCTTCTTTCTTACTCAGTTTCTCAAGTGTTTCTACAAAAACAAAACAAAACAAAAAAACAAACAAAAGAATTATATACTAGACGATTTTGCACATTAAAAACGTAGAATGACAGCAGATGATGGGAAAACGGGATGTGAAAACATTTCAGTAACTGAACACAGAGTGACTCAGATTACCTTGCATAGTTTTTGATGATTTAGTCTGCTCCTCTGTGCTTTCAGCCACCTTTTGTTTCTATGGAAAAAGTGAAGGAAAAGTTTTTTTATATGACACTTCTACGGTAGACAAACTGTCAATATGTAATGTTTTAACTGTGTTCGATACTGAGATGAACCCATTTACTGGATCGGTAAATATGAGCTGACACTGGCTTACTGCAGATATACTTGCAGATATGTTGTGTGACAATAATAAATATCAAAAAATAAAAAACTGCGGCAGAGAAATAACAGAAATAAGATAAAGGCAAACTCCAAAACCAAAAATTAAGTCACAATTCTCACCAGGCCTCCAAGTTCTTGTTCCAGGGTATCCTTCTCCTGCTTTACAGTATTCAGACTCTGCTGTAAAGAGAGGACTTCCTGCTGTTTGCCCTCCAGCTGAGAGTTTAATTCAGCAACCTTTAACATATAAAATGCAATGAAACGCATAACAAACCAAAAACAATGATTTTATGAAAATGCTACACCAAGCCAAGGATAATCACGTCATCAAGAGAAAAATATGGCACATAACAAAAAGGGAGTATTTATTGATCATGAAGTTGCTAAGAACCCACCTTGGCACCCTGGTTGTCTCCTCGGCTCTGTACCTCCTCTAGCTGAGCTTTCAGAGCTACAAGCTCCTGGTTACTTTGTGCTACTTTGCTGCGCAGAGCCACCATTTCCGCCATCTGCTCTTTGGTTTCTCCATCCTTGTCTTGAGCCTGTTGTGCTAGCATCGCTTCCTTCTCCTCAAGCTCCTTTACCCTAAGTTCAGCAGCATGAAGCTTTCCAAGAACATCCTCCATCTCCACCAGGTGCTGCTCTTCTGTTTTTTCAACACTGGACCGAAGTGACTCCTCCAGTCGCTCTTTGTCCTCAGTCAGAGACAGCACCTGTGCCTTCAGCGCCTTCAACTCCTGAGTCCATGCCGTGGCTTCAGCTTTGTGTTTGGCTTCGACCTCCTCCAGAGCCGACTTGTGCTCCAACTTCAGCTTCTCAAGTGCACTTTTGGTTTCTATAAGTTCTTCTGTCTGAGCACCTGCACCTTTGCTGAAGGACACCTTCAGCTCTTCCATGGCTTGCTGGTGAGAGGCAACGGCAGCCTCCAACTTTGAACGCCACAGTTCAACAGCGTCAGCATTATCCTTCTCTGCCTGACTTAAGCGCATCTGCAGCTGCTCTTTGTCACCAGAGAGCCTCACAGATGTAGCCTGAAGCTGAGCAACTGCTTCACTGTTGATTTTTTCTTGAGCTTCTAGCTTCTCTTTGTATTTACCCAGCTCTACTTGGTGACTAGTTTCCTGAGAAGCCAACTGATCCCTCAGAGAGTTTATTTCTTCCAGGAGGGGAGAAAGAGTAGAGTTTGACTCCTCAGAGCCCTGCTGGACCCCAAGACGCAGCTGCAGGTCAGCTACCTCTCTTGTTCGAATTGCAAGGTCCCTCTCAAGTTCCATAATACGGGATCTTTCTGACACAGTAGCAACCTTTAAAAGCGGGAAAATTTTATTTAAAAATGTATCTCAAACTAGCCTACTAAATATCTTAGTACAATTTTTAAAAAAAAAGGATTAATAAGATTATTTAATAATTTACTTTTACTAAATAAATGAAAAACTAATTGTTAAAGTAATTTAAAGTGATTCCTGGGTGAGAATTTTTCTCAATTTTCTTTTTTTATTATAAATGAGAAAGAAACAAAACATTTGATGTTAAAAATAAATCATTATACTGACCTCTTGTGGTAATAAACGGTATGATCCAAATAATGGAAGTGAACACTGAAAGCATGTATGGAGCTACAGCAGTGTGCAAGAGATTTTCCACCAAGTATTAGACTAGAAAGTGTCCTCCCTGATGTCATGATTTATTAGACACACAAACTAAATAACATCTCAGGGAGTCCTGATATTTTATAGTACTTTTATACCAATCGAGCTACAAAACTATGGTTTTTTTTGTTTGGGGGTTTTTGTTTTTTTAAACCTAGTGCATATTTTTACCTTCCCAAACACTGTAAGTTTTAAACCTACAGGCATAATCCTCCTCAAAACAATACATTTAGTGTGACTGTAATACTGTAGGTGGACTGGCCTGGGAGGTGGATCAGGTTTTAAACTAGCAAAACGCAGGGACACCAAATAAGCAGGACAAATGGATGTCAGGAAGGACCAGGAAAGGAGAACATAGGATAACTGGGAAAATGATTAGCTTGGGACAAGCTGGGGAGGAGTTTGTCTGTCTGGTTAAGCAGTGATACCAGAAAACCATCTGATAAAATGTGACAAAAGAAATTAATACTTTTGACATTTAATTAGCAAACTGTAAGCAGGGCAGACTAATTTAGGATTTTAAATATACCAAAGATGTTTAATATTTTAGTTTATGATTTAATCTACTTTTTAAGATCAGGGTTATTATTTTTATGTAAAGCTGAAAAAAAATGCATCTGTAGGGTACATTTACCACAAGCCCATATACAGCAAGAGTCCAGTTACTGCTTGCCACCTCTTTATAACCGCTGCACATTTTTTGGCTATGGGCCTTTTTCCCAATGCAACACGCTGCAGAGCAGAATTCATTACCCTAGTGTCTTCTAACTCTCTTTGGAGTTTCTCAGCTTTGGTCTTTTCAAAGAGCAGGCTCTGTTCAAGCTCCTTAATGTGGGCATGCTCCAGTCTGGTCTGCGTCTGTTAGTAAACAAGGGGGAGAGGAAGAAAACACACCAGTGCCACCATCACATGCCAGCCCGACGCAGACAGAGAGGGAGGGAGACAGGAGAAAGGAAGGAGGGGTTGGATAGGGATGACAGTGAAAGTGTGTGTGTGTGTGTGTGTGTGTGTCTGTCTTTGTGTGCAAGTGAGTATTTGAAGGGTTGAGGGAAGGACACTGGGTGGGTGTGAATAGTGGTGGATGAGTGGAAATGAGAAAACACCCCCATGCAGAACTTTCAGGCTGTGCCATAAACAGCTGCAAATAGGGATTTTTTTTAAAGAAACGGTGGGGGGGAAGGAAAAAAAAAAAAGAAAAGAAAAACAAGCAGCGGATGACAGGGGCATGTAGTATCGATGTGCAGGATGAGTATGTTGGCGGAAGCAGTTTAGAAGTAACCATGCAAAAAAAAATGTCACCTGGTAAACAAATCACACAGACTGTTATGATACACAGAAAATATGATACTGTGTGCCAAGCCAGCAAGTAAAATCAAGTTAACATGACTTCACCACGGTGTGGAGAGAAGGCAGTGCTGGGAGTTTCCTGATCCCTGTGTGTCACTAACACAAAGTCGGTGCGTGTTAATATACAGAAGATGTCCGATTTTACCAGAGGAAGTCAATATAAAGACATTTATTATTGTGGTTTTCTATATACAGCAATTAGCCTTGTCAATACCTACACTGCTTTCTCTCTTTGGTGATGAGGCCACTGTCCACACTTTATATATTTAGTATTATGAGAAACCAGCAGTTATCAGACCACCATGTGCAAGACCAACTTAACAGAAATCAATCAGTAACAGAAACATTTTAGGCTCGAGAAATAGAAAGGATCTCACTGGCTTTCTCTGTATTTTGGTGCTACAAGTACAGATTTTTATGGAAGCTTAATAAAGCATTACTTAGAAAAATGCTCTGCTTCTAATCTTACGTACACACAATAAAAGTTAAAAAGAAGGTTTGTTTGGAAAATTGGAATAGCACCACTTTTTAAATGTAGATCCGGTTTATCCCAGGTCTTCATTGGATACAACTGGATAAAATAAACTAATATTAAATAATCCTATACACCATATCCAGTCAGTGGTATGGAGGTTTGACCAGTTTGATTAGAAAACTTAAAACACATATATTAAATTATATTTTAACTCTTAACATCGGTGTTTTTCCTCCCTGGTTGCAGTGGGCAGGCTCAGAAATTAGGACTGTGGCTGGGTAGTGAAAAGACAAGGGAGCATTTCCAGTGGTTCCATGCTGAGCACTGGACCGACATGAAAGACGAGGATGGGAAGGAAGAAGAAGCAATAAGACCGCGTCACTGAACAGGAAGGGTTACTGAGGGTTACAGCTCAACATTAGTACACCTTCAACAGCTTGAAGTTAACACATTTTTTTTAGTTTGGTTGGTCATATTTTTTTTTTTTTTTTTTTTAAAAAAAACAAAAAACATAA
>VUQG01013998.1:0-16446 GCA_015106755.1 Etia nguti | reverse complement strand
TTATATACCAGCTAGTCCAACTTCAGTGACGTTTGTAGGGTTACTGAAGCTGGACTAGCTGGTATATAATGCTGTACTACGTGATCGCTAGCGATACAGCTATGTTAGCTTAATATAAAGCATAACACAGTCAAGCTGGGGGATGAATGCTAACTTTTTTCCACTCGATAAAAGTTCCCAATAGTTTTTGACAAATGCAATCTCATGGCAGGATGCTGTAAACGGACCAGTCAGGAGAACAACTGAGATAATCCATCCGAGGTTAGTCATTAATGTAAGACAAGATAACCTTTATTAGTCCCACAGGTGGGAAATTTGTTTTGTTACAGCAGAAAGTGGACAGTGCAAAGTTACATAGCAAAAATTAGAAAAACACTAGAACAACATACACTGCAACAACATGGGAATAGAGCAGCTGCGAGAGAATTCAACATTAATGAATCAATGGTACGGAAGTGGAGGAAGCAAGAAGAGTGAGTTGAGTAAAGTTTGACTTATCTGTTTTGTTTCGTGTAATGCACCTTATAATTCGGTGCGGCTTATGGTCCCAAAAATACGGTATATTTGTTTTTAAAATCCGTATAGTAAAGACACTTTTTTAACAGTTAGCATTAATGAAATTTTAAGAGGGGAGATAAAATGTTAATATAGCTTTAGGCATTATTGCAGTTATTTTGTTTTGCTCACCAGACTGCCTGACAAGAGTTCCACTAATTTTAGACCATTTTAGAGCAGGAAGGAAGGCCAGTGTTTTAACATGGCAAAATTAAAAATAATGAGAAGAAAAAAAAAAAAACCCAACAAAACATAAACAAGCTTCCAATCCTTTTGCCCGGCACGTTCAATGTCTACAATTAATTATATTGTCTGACACATAAACAAGCCACTAACCTGCCAGTACTCTCCAGACTACATCATTTCTGGTGAGTACACAAACAGAAACAAAAATGCAATAGATAATGTTTTCTGTTTGGTTAAAAACAAAACTTAGGAAGTAGAGTGAGCACAAAATGTTACAGGCTGACACACACAGGATGATACTTTCTGCTAATAATAAAAGGTGGTGGTTGTCTGAGGGTAAAGACTGTTTTCAGTCCATTCTTAGCGAGTCCTTCAGCACCAAGAATGATTGATTGGCACCATTCAACCATTCAAAACGGTTTTGTCTGGAGCTCAAAAGGACAGAGTGCAAACTGTGACTTTAAGAGAAAGTGATTCAGAGGTTTAAAAGCCTGACAGGTGAGAGTGTAAGACTTGGACTGCATTACCGTGTTTAACGCTTCACTTTTATCAGAAAAATACTTGAAGACTCTACTCCTTGGATTATGTTTACCTCAGAGAATCTTTACCATCAGGATGAGTGTGAAAACGTTACTTAACTGAATGACTGTTATCGGTCGTTATCAGACGCAGGTGGCCTCTTCTGCCTAAAGTGTTGTATACTCTAATGCAATTGTGGGTATTTTCTTCTCCTGCTGCAAGTCAAAAAGAAAACAACAAAAATCTACATTTGAAGGCTGGAGGGTGTGGTGGTGCCTGGATCCATCATTCGATTGCCATTTAACAACATTTCCTTCACAAATTCCGTTCGGTTCATAGACTAGACTTACCAGCTACCTCATTAGGTGTACATGCTAAACTGTTTGTAAAATAATCAACCCAATAATATGGCGGTAAAATCAATGCATTTAGGCACATAGACATGGTCAAGATGAAGTGCCTAAATGCAAAAATAGTGTAGGAATGGGGAAGAAAGGTGTCTTTAAACGTGACGTGGTTGTTAGTGCTGTTAGACTGTTAGACTGCTTTCAACCAAAGCAAGCAGAAGAGCATCTCTGAAACCACAACATGTCAAACTTTGAAGCAGATGTGGTGCAGCAGCAGAAGACCACTCCATGTGCCAGGAAACTGAGACTACAATTGAAACTACTATTGTCCTGTTTTGGTGATGAGCTCATTACCAAAACAGGACAATAGATCACACAGTCACCAGATCTCAACCCAACAGAGCACCTCTGGGATGTGCTGCAACAGGAGATTCGTATCATGTATGTGCAGCTGAAAAATATACAGCTGTGTGATGCTATCATGTCAACTTGCACCAAAATCCATGACAAATGCTTCTTGAACCTACACCATAAACGTTTAAGGCAATTCTGAAAGTAAAAGGAGGTCCAACCTGGTATTAGCCAGGTGTACCCAATATGCAGTGATGCATATCATCACAAGAACAGCATTTAATGGAATGCTATCAGCTATAGCTGCCCGACTGCTCGTACACCTAAAGCCTTAGCAAAAGTGGAGAAGAAACAATCCACCATAAAGCTAATATAAAGAGGGAACAAGGTATACAGGTCAAAACCATTATTTGTGGCAGGCTGTAAACATGACTATTTTAGCTGTAAAGTTGGTCATTGTAACCTGGGAGTCAGTAGGGATTTACTTCCTTTTGAAACCAGCCTCAAGTGGCCACTAGAGGAATTGCAGTTGTTGGCAATTAGCTCTAGGGTAAGGAAATAAAAAATAAATCACAGTCTGGGTTAAAACCCAGCCTGTTACACTATGTCACAACATTTATCACAGCATTTACCATCAGAGCTTTTACATGCACTTCTTCACACAACCACTAGATGTCTACATAATCTGGTTTTCTCCACTGGTCAGTGATTACAATGAATGGTAAGAGTCTACAGAGCCTGCTCAAAGGGAGAGAAGATGCCCACTGGGGATGTCTGTGTGACTGATAACCATTAATAACAGCTATGATTGGGGTGATAAGATCCAGATCACAGGGCATCATCCAATCAGCTTTTTCTCAAAAACAGGACCTGGAAAAGTAGAGTTACTCTTCCTATCAAGTTGTCATGCTATACTGGAGAATTCTAGCATTTTAATTGCGTTTTCAATGTATTTGTCCTCTTCCTGAAAGAGGTACACATGATCGGTCATCGTGCTGACTGATCATGTGCCTGATCAGTGTTCACACTCCAGGTGAATATGGGTATATAAGAGCTGAAAACACACTATTGATAGCTAAACACACACAAAATATGCAAACACCAGACATAATCAGGAGACTCACCATGTCCAGGCTTTTGGAGAGGTCGTGGGAGGGGTTTAGGTGAGGACCAGAGTCCCGTCACTCGGCCTCTTCATGCAGTCGAACACCTCTCGACTGTCGGCTCCTCTGTCAGAGTCTCACTGAGGACACAAAATATAAAGATTAACTCCCTCCATTAACCTTTGTTACACCCACACACTCAGAGAGTTTATTCATTTGTTGGATTGCTGGTATTGCTTTAATCTTTGTATTTGTACAGTTTGTTACTTATAATGTGGGTGATCTCAGGATTTAGAGCTTATTCTAAGCTGCTCTGAATAAACATCAGCTACATGCTATAAATGTGAAGCTGCATTATCAAGACTTAAACAATAATCCCAAATGTCACATTTTTGGACATTGTGCTCCATGTCGCACATCTATTAATCACAAATCTTTGGGATGTTTGTTCGTCCTCGTACAAGTACAGTGGACCTAAAACAGAAGAAATGAAAACTGAGAAAACTTTCAGAAAAGCTTTCAGGCATCAGAGTAAAGCAAAGATTGGAGTGGAACCACACTTTCCACAAATCCACCACATCTTTTGGTTTATATGTGAGGGCGGGACGTAAATTGACAAGGCTGACATCAATCTGCTGCTAAAACAGACTCCACTCTCCTGGTTTCAGAATTTCTACTCTATAAATTAAAAAAAATGGTAATAACACAGGGCGCGAACCACAATCTCCTGAGTTAAAGTCCTGTTTACAGTAATTTTAAACTCCAGCTCTCTCTTTTGTGTCTCATTTGTCCCAACTTTCTCTGCTCTATTCTCTTGCCAGATGGCTGCCCCTTCCTGAGCCGGGTTTTGCCAGAGGATTTTTTTCCTGTTAAAAGGACGTTTTTCCTTCCCACTGTTACCAAGTGCCTACTCACGGGTGGCCCATTTGATTGTTGGAGTTTTCTCTCTAATAATTCAGGGCTTTAACCTTACAAAATAAAGTGCCTTGAGGTGACTGTTTGTGATTTGAAATGAAATGAAACTGAATTGAAAGCTATCCATCATTCACCACCTAATATTTGTAGCCTGCCACATACTCTATAAATCCCGGGGGTGATTATTCTGAGCAGTGATTTTGGTTTTTTATAGGTGGCACAATGGTGCATTAGTTAGTTCATACAGCAAGAATGAAGATGTTTCTAGATTTGAATCTCCTTACTACTGGAGGCCTTTCTGTGTGGAGTTTGCATTAGTGATGTGTGTGACTGGTCGACTCTTTGCTTAAATGTTGCTGTCCATTGCTAGTTGGCACCAAAAATACCTGCCAGTTCACGAGCTCACCTGGTTGGGTTATTTCTCCACCATCTTTTTTTTACTTTCCTGTCTCATCATGACTGTTCTATCAAATAAAGGCAAAACAATAACTGGAAAAGAATTAATAAATCAATAAACGTATTGTCCTACAAGAGCACAATATATCAGGGAAATATATCAGTGTCTTTCTAGAACTCTCCACAAAAATATTTCTAATTTATTTATGAACTTAGACTCTGGATTTTGAACTTTATACTATAGTAAAGAGTGAAAAGCCAGCTGCTTCTTACACAGCAGTTTCTGTTGTGATTTAACTACACTTCTAATCTCTAGTTTTAGCTCGAAAATTAACATAATCAAGAGGATCCATCCTGTTATAAATCCAATCACATCATCCATTCCACATTTGTGAAAACTAAAATTATTTTTTTTTAAAAACCAATTCTAGAAGCAGGTATAAATGTAGAAATAAGTATTTTAATTGAATTCTCACATGTGCAGAACATTAAACAGTCATAATTAAAGAGAAAAACAAAAAAAGACATATTACAACATACGTATACACATAGATATATACACACACACACATATATATAAATATGTATGTGTGTGTGTATATACTCTCTCTCTCTCTATATATCTATCTATATATATACACACACACACTTTTTTTTTGGGGGGGGGTGTTATTCATTTTGCTTAACAACTCCCTCAAATCATAGACCTGTAAACATGTGCCATGCACCAAGTGTAAGTCATTTGGCCATAATAATCTAAAAACTGACACACTGATGGTGTTTTTTATGTTTAATATGGATGATATTAAAAATGTGCTCTCTATTATGAATAAAAATAAACCAGGCATTAACAATTTGAAACAGACCACTTTGATTGTGACGCTGCTGTGAAATTGTTTTAATGTTATCTGACCGCAGACTCACACTAAGGCATTAATTAAATTACTCTGAATATAGTCTCACCATTAAATGCATTAGATGAAGCTGCACCTTTGGCCCTCGCTGTCAAATGCTAATGAGATGCAAGCCACAGTTTGTGGTGTAACCACGTGGCAATGGCGGTGCAGGAGGGTGAGTGAGCAGCGCTGCTGTTAAACATCCCGGGGGAACTGGCGGGTCGAGCCGAACGTCAATTAGATTCTCCGTCACCTTGACCCTGTTTTCAATGACAGAGCAGAGCAGGCTGGTGCTGCTGCAGCTTCTTTTGCTTTATGTGGAACAGCGATTTTTACCATCCAGTAAAAGAAAAAAACACAGTGAAAGAGTGGGCAGAGAAATATCAGGAAAAAGGATTTTGATCAATACAACACAATAACTAGCTGAGATTTCTGCCTTTCAGAGCATCGCGTCCCCACTCCTACTCTCTTTTGGAGCACAAACTCCCCAAACAGCACAACTTCAAAGCATTTACTACTGCTCAATAATGGAGGATGTTGCTGCGTGTGAGAGACCTGGAACGCAACACATGAATGCTAACGAGCCTGCTTCTCACACTAAGAGAGCTGCATTTCTGCCACAGGATTCAGGCCTTCTCGCTCCACTTTTCTGCTACATCTCTGCTCCCATTTGGTTAACACATCTCTAGTATGAAAAGTGTGATTTGACTGAGTGCCAGTGATGGATTACTGAGGAGGAAGAGGATGGAGGACACAGTAAGGTGATGTAGTTACCACTTCTGTTGTTGGCAGACAGACCGAGGACCAGGCCATGGGTTTCTTTACACTCATGTAAGTGACACATTTGCAGACAAAATAATAGAAAAATTCAAAATTGCTCTCACTGTTTTACAGAGCTGCAGGTGGAGGTAAACACGTTGTTATTACTTGGGTGATTTCCTCGTGTTCTGAAAAGCAGAAAGAGGACTACTGCTGCAGTCCAAGATCCCAGAGGTATCCCGGGGAAACTCACTACAGAGGCAGCTGATTAATGTGCCATTACTTAGTGTCATATATTATATTATATTATATTATATTAATTTTGTTTAGAAATAGCAGGTGAGCCTCCTTGTGACGTGACATGTCGGAACTTCTATATGCTCAAAAACACAATTATCACATTGACGGTCTTGTTTTCTTAAATCAACATTTTATGATTAAAAGTGGAATTGATCAGAACTGTAGGAGGATCTAAAAACCCTCAGGTGCCAGGACCTGACAGACCAGAACAACACAAACAAGTTATACAGACCTAATATAAATGCAGCCAGAGGAAGGATTCAAGTGTGATGGATGTAGCTTCAACCACTTAAAAACAGAAAAAGAAAAAAAGAAGCACGTGGTACAAGGACAACAGGACCTACATCCCCAACTGTGGCTGTATATACACTTGCATGCAGAGTTGTACTTCAGTTTTAATAAAATCCCCGTGTGGGCTCATTTTCTAATAACCTTTCATCTCCCTGAAGAGGGCAGGCGATTAAAGCAAGATAATTAAGAATACAGCAATGACTTTTTAAGGACGTTGACGATACTGCAGCAGTGGCAGATGGTGAGCTCAGCATGTGACAAAAAGACAATGATTATTAAAAAAAAAAAAAAAGTAAAAAGCAGGCCAGGGAGCGAGCACTAGCAAGCAAAACTGTTAAAAATACACTTTCCACACAACTTTTATCATTGGACTGATGTGTTTTACACTGAAAAGCCTGCATAATAAAGGATGTAAACACTGTGCGTTAAATGCATCCACTCTCTTTGAGTCAGGTTTATTTGCATAAACCTTAATCACAGTTAGAGTCTCAAAGGGCTTCAAAACACCCACATTATAGGACAATAAATTAAAACGCACTCTCCAATCTCAGAGCTTTGGCAAGAACAAAAACTCTGCAAATGCATTTAATTTGATTCTGTCAAACAGCCATTAACGTCATTAAACTCCTGTCAAAGACAAATGTTTGCAAGAATTAAGCAACAAAAGCAAAATTAGTTTCACTGCGCTTCAGTGACGTGGTACAAATGTAGTGCTTGTTGCACATGGAGTACAAATAACCTTAGTTGCTTATGAGGACTGGTTATTTATAACAGAGGAGGGTCGAGCCAGGCAACAACTTGGCTGTGAGGATAGGCACAGAGAGGGGGATCAGTTACACGAAGGGATCTTACACGTCCCTAATTAGATAATAAGGACCACAAAGATATCATAATCCAGACCTAGGCTTTTAATATTCAGCATCTGCCAAGAAGTGTGATATGACACTTTTATTATATTTGCTTGATTTTGTTTTTCTGCGAGGCACTTTCTTTAATTATTGCAAGTTACATGAAACACAAATCAAATTATATGCGTTTAAAATGTATGAAAATATGTTTTTAACCAACAATAAGAATTAAAATAAAAAATGAAGTAACATATAGTCTAGATTTACATTACTTGAATTCTAAATTAGACTGAATCTGAAAGCAATTTTCCAGTTATATCTTCCCATGTCGTGACCATCCCACCACCACTGCTGTTGAGCTCTCATTACTTTACCAACAGAGGCTTCAAAAGGTTGTAAAATGAAATCTGGCACTTCAATGCATGAATTTAAAAACATACAAACCAGGAGGAGGAGGATTAAGCCACAGCTATAGCAAAGAAGTGAAGGGATCCTTAATCACTGTAGCTAACTGCAAGGACACTATTGATATGTTGGGCATGCTTTGTAGTGAACTACATTGTCATTGGGGTCCATTTAGCCACCTTTTTTATATTAAGATCATGTTCTGTATTGGTGTAAACAGCATGTGTTTAAATACAGGATAAAAAACATTAGTTGAGAAATAGCTTTGATAATGTGAATTATGTATCAATATGCTAATTAGACTCACAATGGTGAGACCTGTAATGGTTCAGGTGAAGAGTAAACTGAAAATAGTTTTTATCGCATGGCAATAATGGCAAGGCTTGTTGCAACAAAGCACAGGTCATAGGCTGAGCCCGTACAACAATGTCTTCACACTGATCAACTATAAAATTAAAACCATGTAACACTGGGTAGGTCCCACTCATGCAACAGCTCTCATATTTTGCGTTATGGACAAAAGACCTCTGGTGTCTACCACACACCACTGGCAGGGGATCCGCTGTGGCTTGTAGGTTGGGACCTCTGCAGATCAGGCTTGTTCTGACACATGTTCAGATACTCTTATTGGACAGTCACTCAGCTATGGGCTCTTCCTGAGCACGTTCCTTGAACTGTGGGAGGGGTTGATGACATCTGGGTGTGCCTTGGGCAGTAATAATGTTTAGGCGGTTGGGATGTGTTAAACCAACTGTCACAAGATTGCCAGAAGCCAATGTTTTCCATCAGGACATTACGTTGTATGCTCAACACTTCACACTTGTTACATTATTAGCCAAATAGTTAAAATGGGTTTCTTTTAAAAAGGTCAGGTGTTAAAGGGGTGGCTGTAAAGAAAGTCACTAGTTTGTCAACTGAGAGACTGCATTTCCTGTCCCATCTGGAAGCTTTGTGTTTTGCTGTTTTTGCTGTCACAAAAAGACTGGTAATGTTTAGGCACCAGAAAATGCTCGGTTTAGGCACTGAACTGGTCTGGATAAAGTTTGTTGTTTCGGCATTTAAAAACATCCACTGTTTTTAAATGCCAAGGAGTCCTATACATAAGGTATCCTTATGTAACGAGATCCGGGTGAAAACCAATCTTACTATTGCAAAAAATAAAATTTAAAAATGCAGTTGTGTCACGACACTGATACCCGAAGACGCCTTGTAAATATCGCCTGTATCTGACACCTTTGGAATGAGAATGGCCTGAATAACACAGTATTTTCAATACTGCAGATCACATTTTCAGATGTGTTACATTTAGTTTTTATTTTACATGTTCTGTGGAATGTGGCCGTATACAGAAAGCAACCAGATAGAAGACGTGAGCAGATGCTGTAAACCTGGTGTCAGTCAGAAGATTGGAAACTAGAAACACAACTGGCAGAATATAAGATGTTGTAAGAGATTGCTAGGATTGCATGAGCCACAGTAGGCGACTAAGGTATGAATGAATGATGCATTCAGACAAACAAACAGATTCACAGCTCAAGATATTTTCAGAAATCTGACTGAAATTCAAATAGACAACTTCCACATACAACCTTTGTGAATGTGTGCGACTGTGTGTGCAGAAAGGCAGAAATGTTACTGGTTCCATCCCCAGTGGGACTGAAACACTACCATCAGTACCAGAGTCGGAGGTCAGACTGTAGCCTGGCTAAAAATGCAACCACTCATCCTGCTGTAATGCACTCTGGACAACTACATCCACCAAATAGCTGCATTCTGCCACTACAAAACCATCCCATGCTCAGGCACTCAGTCCCTAATGCCTCTTCTAGCCTCTCCTGTCCCCATCCTCCATTCTGAGGAAAGGTTAGATGAACCTGGGGAGAGTTTTATTTCAGGGCTGTGTTTATTTAGGTCGTTTTCACTGCAGGGAACTTTTATGAGCAGGCTTTTATGTTCATACAAGACTTCAAATAATGCCCTGCGCAATCCTGTGAGCTTGCACCAGGGGGGATGGGAAGAAGGGAAGAAAAAGGCTTTTTCTCTTATACAAAGCTTTTCTGACTAACATTTGATCTGACAACAAAAGACAATCCAGACTCTCTCAGAATAATCCAAGTGCTGTGAATGACATGGTTTCCAACACTTGAGATTTGCTTCTGAAATGATACCTGCAAACTAAACTAAAACGGCTCAAAAACTAATGAAAATAAAATTAAGATGATTTCTTTTTTTAATTTTTAACCAGGAAGACACAGAAAGTGGCATAAGTTAAAAAGATGTTCCAAAATAAAGTATCTGTCACGTGATCTGACAACGACCACTTTCAAGTTCTGTAAATTTAATTTGAAACTATTTAGATAAGAATAACTGAGTGATTGGATTATATAAAACCTTGTATCAAAGCACAGATCATCTCTGTTTGACTGATAAAGCTGAATGACCTTCAGGTAATGAGATCTTCCCCTAAAATAGACACGCATTTTAGAAATTACCAACTTTATCTGCAGTATGACACTGCATCACCTTACACATTACAGCTCTACACGTCCAGGATGGGTAAAAATATGAGCGTAGCCTTCCTGAGTGTTAACCACAGAGAATATATTTCATTGTGTGCAGATCTCACTAAATTAGATGTTAAGGCAGCAGAGCCGCCTGTGTGTCACACTTATGCAGAACCACAGAGCAGAGTGTGCTGTTCAGTGTAGGTGAGACACAGTGAGTGTGTCAGTTCAGTCTAAACAATACCTTAAAGGGTTTTCTTTTCAATGTATCTGTAATCCATCCAGTTACCTTTATGCAAATCCAAATCCAAAAGGACTGGGGCCTTAAGCCAAGAGCCTAATGTCTGAGAACCAGAGTCCAGTATAGGTGTCAGGAAGGCCAGTTTGTGGTTCACTTTTAGCCTTATATAATAACTATAAAAGATTTTTCGCTTCTGAAAATTACACCACAGCAATGAACCAAGAAAACAAGGTAAAACAATTCCAAAACCAATCAAAAAACATTAAAATTTTCTCCAAAACAACCCAAGCCAGCATACTCTTCATGCGGGTCCCAAATCCAGACAGATTTAATTCCACACTGGATCAGATGAGGCCTGGATTGAGGCAGATGATTCAGTTCAGATATTTATTTATATAGGTCTCATTCACAATACCAGTCATTTCAAGGTGCCTTATGTGAGAGCCCAGGTGAACCTAAAATATTAGAGAAAGAACCCCAGATACCAGACTATCCCTTACGAGCCAGGCAACAGAAGATCAAAGAACCTCCTTTTAACAGAAAAAGACTTCTGCTAGAACCAGGCACATAGAGGAGCCATTTGTTGCAACCAGCTGGGGGTAAGGGAAAGAATAGAAACCTAACCCTTTAAGATAGCAGCTGATTTGAAGATTTTTCTCCACAATGTGGGGCTAGGAGTTAGAGTTACTCAGTATATTACTCGCTCTAGTAGGCAAGTTTTCTTAAAAGCAATATCTGAAAAGTTTGTTTCGAGTGCTTTGTGGTCCAGGAGGTCCGTCTGTTGAATTAAAGTCTGTGGATCCGTCATGTTTTACTTTTTGTTTCTATGACTCTTTGTTTGTTTTTTTTAACTCCTCTGACAATGGGAATTTATTTTGTGCAGTATAGTCCCTCGGTTATTTCCACTGTTTTACCGTCCACCACTTAAGCAGAGAAAAACTGCCAAAAGCTTGGGGAAAACAAAAGCCTATAGCCTGGCTGTTTTAGTTTCTTTCCCAGGAGATTTGTTACCAGGTGTCAGACAGAATTGCACTGTCAAGTAATCAATGCATCACACTCATTTCCTTTCTAGAAAGCTGTATTACTACAAGGGCTGCTTGCTGGACTTTCAGCAGAATGAAGCTCATTCAAAACAGGATGCAGCTTGTGCCAAGCATGAGGCCAAACTCTCAAATAGCCAATGTCAAAATGAATCTGTATCCAATTTGAGCAAGCATTTATTCAGAGACCAGACACACCAACTGTTAGGTTTCAGTCACATTTAGTAATCAGGTCAAGCTGATTCACATTATCTTTATCTATATCATACTGGCTATTTGGTTTTCTTCCAAGTTTGTGTGTTTTTTCCTCCTTCTCACCCTCTGTCTCACTCTCTTTCTCATCTTCTCTCTTGGTTGGTTTTAATGCGTTTTATAGTTTTGGTTGTTTTGGATTTTTCCTTGTGTATTTGTATGTTTTGCATTTTCAATATGTTAATGACTTTTAATTATTTTCTCCCATTTTTAAATATGTTTTTCTGCCCGTGAAGCCCTTTCAAACTTCATACATCATTCTGAGCTTGACTTGATAAATCTTTAACATTTAATGTTATTTATTTGCCAATTGTCTACATCTACCATGGTTTTTTTTGGTTTTTTAAAAAAAAAAAAGGCTTTTCCCTAATCCCGCTAACAGACTGACAAACAGCAATGAAAACTAAACTGCTTTGACCGAACTAATAACCCTGTCATTGCTCCCTGTTGGACAAGCACTCTATGGAGAAACTCTCTCTGTTGCAAACTAAATGTTACAGCAGACACAGTTACAGCAGCAAGAGTGTAAAATGCTGTCAATGTTAGTCTCAAATAATGTCTGTTCATCAGGGTTGGACAAATGTATAAGAACTGGGGTTTTTTTTAGCTGATTTTATTTTACTAAATAGCGCCACAAGTTGTTGCCTCCTTCTTTATGACTGTGCTAAAATTGAGAGCTCTACACAGATACTGTACAGATTCTGGTCAGTATAAACAGTGATCTAGGGTCCTGGTAACAAATTACTGTAAAATAAAGTACTAGTTTTGAAATTTTCATTTCTGTATAAAAATCTGCAAACTAATAAACTATCCATAGACAATATAAAAGATGCAGATAGCTGTGGGGCTACGTGTTGGTTTGCGAAGTCCTGTTTTGAAATGTTTGGCCACCGCCATCTTGGTTACACAAAAATGCAAACAAACAAACAAACAAAAAAAACCAAACAAACAAAACAGATTGATTGCTCGCTGACTTGTGATTGACATTAGTTGATGCACGGTCGAAAACATGGCTAATCAACCTTTTTGAAACATGGTATGACCAAAATGTACAAAATAAGGGTGTTGGTTTTATTCAGTATGACATAAGGTGAGCAACTGAGGTCTTAAACTTAACAGTAAATATTTACACAGGTCCAGGAAGAAAGGCATTCCCTAGCCAATTGCAAGTGTTTTTGCAACCACAACTATCGCCATCTGGTGACCTTCAGATAGAATGCAGGTTTAAGGCACTTCCAAATTGACTTGATTTTTCTGACCAGGAAGCTACGTCCATGTTTTATACAGTCTATGAATCTAACGCAAAATGCTTGTCGGTTTGGATTTCTGTGTCAAATACTAAACAGGAAGTTGTTAGGCTGCTTCGGCAAGCCAATCAGATTCAAGCTGAGACCAACCTTTGCATCCTAGTCTCTCTCTCATTACTTTTTGTAATGTTCCACACGTTAACATCTTTCATTTAAAAAAATGAGAAATTAAAATGGAAAAAAACAAGCATTAAAAAACTTGACTATACACTTTTCTAATTTCCTATGAAAGATTTGTAAAATGTAAAATCAAACTGATAAGGGTGGTACAGAAAAATACATGCAAGTCCTGACAACATGAAACCGTAGCCTCATTCACCATCTCCCCCGTCCATCAGTCTGTGCACACTCACTCTTTTATCCTGACTGCAATGTGATTTCCAGAACACACTCTGGATTTGGATATTTTTAGGGCATGCTGCAGGTTTTCAGTGTGAGAGCACATATTATGATAGATGTGCAGGACGTGAAGACGGGTCAGAAACTCCTTCTTGTATACTTAATTTCAAAAACAATGTGAGTCTTGACCCGCTAACCTCGGTGACAGAGCCTCATTTTCTGCAGCTTTCTCCCAACACTAAGGCAATCTGTGTGGGCGCTCCCACCAGCTCTGCAGAATCATAATGCGTTTCAGTGCAGGTACTGTAACCCTGAACATTATGACGCCTCACAGCACAGCAGAGAACATATTTCACCAGCTGCACAGATCCTCTGTGATCTCCTGGCAGAGCCCGAGATGTCCGACTCTGCTGCAGAGCCAATAAAACCAACTACAAATGTTATAAATGTGAGCCACAGCTGGCAGGGAAGAGCTACACTCAGCAACAGAGATGTACACATCCGAAGCAGGAAGGCAGCTGCTTTTAGGGACAAGGCTATATTTACCTTAAAAAATATCACAGCATGCTCTGATTTTATAGCCAGGAGTCGTAGACAGGATGAGACGTCTGAGCCAGGCCTAAAGTTTCCTTTGTAAGACTAGAATGCGAGAAAAGGGGAGTTTAATGTTACAATAAGTAATTTACATTTCAGTGAGTCTCTAAAAAATTGTACAAAAGACTCAATTTCTAGATCTTAACGAAGCCAAGCACTGAAAAGAAGAGTCAGGGCTAACAGCCAGAGATAAAAATAGCGTGTAAAATATCGTCAAAATTAAGAGGGATGTTAATTAACACCCGGTCGTCTGTGAAGTTTTAGCTGCTGCTCACAGTCTTTTTAAAGAAGCCATTATCCCGTATCACAGGCTGGGATCTGCAGAATTTCTACACGTTTGCTTTAAAGATGAGAGGCGAGAACACATCAGGGTCTCTGAAAACGTGCTAATTGGAGGCAGAGGCCTCCAAACGTCAGGCACCCTGGTCGTGGTTTAAGCAGACAAAGCAAAGGGTGACGGTCCACACAATTTAAAACCAAGCATATCGACTAACAGTTCACACCACGGTCTGTCTGGGCTCAATTGTTTTCTCTGCAATTGTTTGCATTTCAATCTTAAAGGGGCACTGGCTGTAAAGATCCATTAGGTGAGGTCAAGATTTATGATATACAACTGAGCTGTCTTGAGATAGTAACTAGATTATTGGCTGTGTGAGGTAAACTATACAAGTCCTCCATTTTTTTTTTAAAGGGGGAAAAGATTAATTTCATTTGCTATCTATTTTTGCTTGTATGCGTATAGATATAAAAAACAGGTGGGTCTGACAGTGTGAGCCTCAGTTTTGTAAGGAAAAAAACAAAAGCCTTGCCAGGAGGGGGCAACTCCTCTAAGAAAAAGAGCATGTCTGGGAAAACAGCCCTTAGCTTACTTTCTCTGTGACCTGACTAGGGCTGTGCGATATGACCAAAATCTCATATCCCGATATAAGAGATCTATCGTCCCGATAACTATATAAATCACAAAAAATTAACATTTTCTGTAAATTCTGTGAATCTCACGCTCGACTTGCGTGAAGTGTTTCCAGCTGGGCTTCGTGTACCTGGAGTCGAGTGTTTTAACCGATGCATGAAACTATACATTTGTAGACATAAGTTGTAACGGCCGCCGTTTTCTTTGTGAGTATTTATTACACAGCGTGCTGCGGGGAAAAGCCTGTTCTAACGTTTGAGTCTAAGGTTTATTTTTTAGTACCCGACGGCTCTTTTTTGCTTCTCATCCGTAAATACTCTGCATACTCTTTTACGTGATTCAGTTTATTTTGAAAAGTCTCAACAGTATCTTGAGCTTTATTGTGAAAGGTTTATGTAGAAAATAAACAAGCAGATACGCGACCTGGTCCTTTATCGGCTCAACCTCCAGTTTTGGAACACGGTTAAGAAAATATGAAGTTCATTTCATGATGTAAAGTAGGATTATCGATGGTATGCTCTAATGTTTTTAGCCAAAGAACGTGCAGTTTCACACTGAGATCCACCCACCAATGCTCAGCTCTAGACTTCATTGTGGGAACATACTAACCAATGGGTGAGTGCATCCTTCTTTCATACTAGCTTTGAGAAAAAATGGCTAATTATAAATTATTGATGGTGTTTTCCACAGAATTCGATTGTATTAGCAGCTGAAGTGCAGATGGAAGCATGTGTGTGTTTGAATGTTCTTGGATGGATAAAACATTAAAATAAGTGACAAACTATACCCAGATGGCTATCGATACACCTAGACAGCCCGCTCAAGTAAAGTGTACATGTGAAATCCTCAATAATCAGCAGATTATATATTGTATTACTGTTGGAAATAAGCTTTGCTTAAGTAACAAACAACTCTGTTCTTTGGCTCTAAACCCTAATGCAACATCAAGACTTTTGGATCAGCAGAGAACGTTCTTGTTTGCACTCCCTTTCTGTTCGGGATTGCCCACACACACACCGAGCATTGCACAAAAAAAAGTTCTGTGTTAAATAGGGCTGGTCATATTATACCTTTCATGGTAATATCGGTACAATGTTAGGCAATGATAAGAAAACAAGATATCACAATAGAATATGGGTAAAACGCGCATACGCAGTGCCTTTGTTTTCATACGCACATGGCGGAAAAAGCATGGCGGCGACAGAGAATGAGAAGGGCGAAAGCGGATCGTTGAATGAAACAGATGAACCAGAATTGGTTTGTAAAAATGGTGCAACTTCAGTGGTGTGGAACTGGTTTGGTTTTCGTCCGTCAGATACCCACCAAAGCACAGTTTTTGGTAGAACATGCAAGCGGGCCGAAAAACCTGGGGCTGCACGGCGTCAAGG
>VUQG01013996.1:1516-36973 GCA_015106755.1 Etia nguti | reverse complement strand
TCTTTCTTGGCCTTCAGACAACAATTCTGATGGCTAAAGATCCAAACGGGACAGGCGCAAAAAAAAAAGAAAAAAAGAAAAAAGCAGTCATCAGGTAAAGGTGAAGTTTTCCCTGAGGTATGATTCTGCTGTTGTATGACCAGCGCATGGATAGCTGTTTTGTGCCTCTGCATTTCCCGGATTCTGTTGATACCTGCTTGGTACCCGTGATCAGCTTTAATGAAACTCTTTGGCCTGTTGTTTTTACTCGGTTTGAGTCTGTGACTTTGTCCCTCTTAGAGGATGTGGTTTGCCATATTAAGCCCTCATGTTCCCCCCATCCCCGATTTTTAAAAAAAATTCGGCCTAGTATAAGGCAGTCTGTTCTTGCCATTATAAACATCAGTCTGTCGTCTGCTGTAGTTCCTGCAAATTTTAAACATGCAGTAGTACAGTCACTGCCTAAGAAACCTGTTCATATACAAGCTCTTGAATATTCAGGCCCCTACTTATCTTAAAGACCTCATAGTACCGTATCACCCCAATAGAGCACTTCATTCTCAGTTTGCAGGCTTACTTGTGGTTCCTAGGAAATTTAAAAGTAGAATTGGATGCAGAGCCTTCGGCTTTCAAGCCCCTCTCCTCTGTGAATCCAGCTCCCAGGTTGGACTCGTGAGACAGACACGCTCACTACTTTTAAGAATAGGCTTAAAACTTTCCTTTTTGATAAAGCATATAGTTAGGGTTGGATCAGATGACCCTGATCACTCTCGTTTCAATACTGGAATGGGCCTAGTCTGGTAGGGCTTTCCATGACGCACTGTTTCTTCTTTACAAACCTCTGTTTATGTCCCACTTTGCATTTAATCCTTAGTTATTATTGATCTGCGGCTCTCTTTCGTTGTTAAAACGGAGTTTTACATCTGATTGTTGTAGACATTTCACATTCATTACCATTTGTCATCTTGGCCCACTGACATTACATTAGCTGCAATGAGTGGAATGAAGCTCCATGCTGGCAAGATGACTTTGAGTCATGTGACTACAAACACAATCAGAAGCATTGTTTTCTCCATGTGAGCGATTATTATGGTAAACTAAAAAAAGATCATAGTGACTGTAGATTGCAGCCTATTAATGTTTTGGGGCAATGCCAGTGTTCACACTCAACATGCAGTTGTGTTTAATCCATATGAGTAGTATTACACTTTATTATCTGCATGTTTGAAAGTTCTGCATTTCTTTTGATAATATAAACATTGAAGTACTTCTCGGCATATTATAACTGTTTTTTTATAGAAAAAGCAGCCCAGCATTTGAACATTAAATCAATGCAGATACACAAGAGTACAGTACAGCACCAAAAGCAGCAACCAGGCTGAGTATAATCATGATCAAGATAAAAGAGGGACTTACTCTACAGTGGAGATAGGATGGGATTTAGATGAGGCCAGCTCCTTTGTCACAAGCCGTAGCAAAAGCTGCAGGGTTACACATTAGTATGAGCATCTGTTTTTCTATATCAAGCAAGACCACTTGTCATTTAGAGTTCATTTTATTGACCGCCTTAGGGCATCAGAAACAAGGCTAAAAACTCAACATTGGGCTTATTTTTCTCATCTCTAGCTCCTGAGGGAAATATCTGACTTTTCACTGGTTCACCAGCTGCATCTGTCTGCTCTTTGCTGCTGAGCAGGTAGTGACTGATGGATTTTCTGAAAACAGCTGCTTGTTGTTACAAAAAACCTTTACAGCACCAGTGATTGAACCAAAGAGCTGGAAAACTATTGTGTTCATAGAGGGCAGAATTCTGTGTGAATTTGCACATCAGTGCCAATTTCTCTGCTTTAATTTGTGAAAGTCATTTTCTTATATCATGGAAGTTAAAGCCTTTACCAACAGAGCAAGAAAGTCAGCAGTCATCAGCATGTAGAAGACTTGATCCCAGCCGCCTGCAGATAGCAGTCCAGCTAACAGGGGGCCAAGTGCTGCACCTGACATCACAAACATGAACAAGATTATTTGCGTACATGAATCCTCTCTTCACTTTTCTAGATAGAATGGATTATAAATGAGTAAAAATAATACAAGGCATGCTAACATAATCATCTTGGAGCCCCATTAAATGGTAACTAAACTGACATTTGCATCGTTTATTATCATCAAATCCAACAAAGCCAGAGCTTCACTGTTTAGCCACAATGAGCCAATGAGACCCCCTCATTACTGTGAACACACACAGTAGTTTATGCCACATACACCATCCTGCTGCAAAAAAACGATTGTACACAAATTTAAAATCAATTCTTGGCTGAGGATTGACGCACTTAAATGTACTCATTAGAAATTAATTACAAGTTAATTATTAACAGTAATTATTACTGTATTATTACTATTATAGATATAACTAATAAGACCCACGTCATATTTATCACAGATATAATTCTCATCCAAACAAGCCATAAACCTAAGCTGAGCAGCAGTACTGACCTACAGATCCTGTGCCATCAATGATGGCTGTGACAGTAGACAATGCTCTGGCGTTGCCTTTTAGGCTCTTGTGGGTGCCCTACAGCCAAATAGAAAAAAAGGGGCCAGAGAAAAGACAAGGGGAGAAGGGTGATTTTAAAATGAAATAAATTATGACTTACAAACACAATCACACTGGAATTGCAGTAGGGTTAAACATCCTTACCAAATCAGCAGACACTGCAGTTGTGATGAGCGCATACGGTCCATTCACTAGACCTCCGCACACTAACAGCATCCCTGAAGCACACAGATTAAGGAAGTTTTATCCTGGTTGTAAGGAATGGAAATTCTGTAGCCACTGAAATCTGCAATTTTACTGCTGCAAACAAATGCATGCAGGCTGAGGTCTTTTGTACCCTCCACTAGTTTGGAGCAAACCCGCTGGTAGTGTCACATCTAGCATGTTCACTTCTCTTCATTAGAACATGTGTTAATGTAATTACAGTAAATGTGAGCTGATATTGCTCTGAAGGCACTACATTGTATCCCATAATGCCAACTTCCCTTGACCATGAGCAGCTCAAAAGGTGTTTGTCTCGTGAATCCAAAGTGGGAGCTGGTTCCACAGAAGAGGGCCTGAAAGCTGAAGGCTCTGCATCCCAAACTACTTTTAAATATCCTAGGAACCACAAGTAAGCCTGCAGTCTGAGAGGAATTGGATTGGCTTCCGTTTCAACAAACAACACATTCACAAGAATGGATGACAGGTCTGGACTGCAGGCAGGCCGCTTTTGACTCTTTTACTGCAGAGCCATACCATTGAAATACATTTTCAGACATTTGCACCGCAGCATATGCTCTAAAAACATGCATTTATCATGTAGCATTTATGGAGCCTTGGGATTCATTTACATGTATTACAATTAAGGAATAGAAAATTGTTCTAGTACTACTAATTAACCATCATTCAGTGGTAGCTCTAACTGGCTGAGGAGTGATAGCTGGTTCTTACCAATCGTTGGCCCCAAACCAAACTCACTGATCATGGAGAAGCCGTAAAGCTGCAGGAAAAGAATAAAACAGGACAGTTAACACTCACATTTTAATGTCTAATATGACCTCATACTCTTATATGTAAGCCTTTTACTATAAAAAATAGCATGAAATGTGTTGTAATCTTTGCTCCACAAAGAGACATGCTCCTCAGCAATTAGACTCGCTTGGACACTTTATAGGGTACACTTATTCAACAAGTTGTTAACGCAAATACACAGCCAATCACAAGGCAGTAACTCAATTTAGGGATGTAGACAAGGTCAAGATGCTGAAGTTTAAACTGAGGATCAGAAAGGGAAAAGAGGTGATATAAGTGACTGTGAACATGGCGTGGTTGTTGGCTGGTTGGAGCTAATGATGGCTGATGAAGCAGATGGGGGGTCACTCCTCTCAGCAGGAAACTGAGGCTACAATTACTGGACAAAATTTGGACAACAAAAAACTGCACAAACATTGTCTGGTATTTTGAGTCAGTTTCTGTCTGCTAGTTTGTTTTTTTTACATGAAAGGGAATTCACTGTGCTCAAATGGCCTCTGCAGTCACCAGATCTCCATCTGACAGTGTGCCTTTGGGATGTACTGGAACAGAAAATATACATTCTAGATAATCAGCCAACAACCGAAGCAACTGTGTGATGCTAGTATTCACCAAAACTGAAGAATGTTTTGAGCACCTTGTTGAATCTATGGAATGAAGAATTACAGTAGTTCTGAGGGCAAAACGGGGCCAACCCAGTACCAGCTACTACCTAATAAAGTGACCATGTCTGTGTCAAGTGCTACACAGCAGGGGGAGCCAAAAACCTGGTCTAATGTGCAGGCTTCATAATCAAAGAGTGTTTTCACAGTCTTGCAGCACACAGTGGAGGATGTTTCCTGAATGACTGTTGCAGTACAGTGAAGACTTACTGTAGGAGCAGCCAGCAGTAACATGACTGCACAGGTGGTGGCTCGCTTCCCCAATTTATCAGAGATCACGCCTGCTAAGACGCCCCCTATACGACAGAAAGACACATTCAGTCCTTAATCATCATAACACTTCATGGTAATCATATTGCACATTGCTTCATAAACCCTAACAGCTGGTCTCTTGCTATAAGTGTAATTGCCACAGACCTAAAACCACAGACAGTATGTAAAACATGCATGAAGCATCCAGGTCTGAAAAGTGAAGCTGAACAGATTTTAAACCTGCATTCTGTCTAAAGGCCAGCAGGGAGAGACTCTTTCTGTGTATGCACAGTGTGTAAGTCTATGGGAAATTGTCCCTTGGTTCTTTTGCTCAGTAAACACCATCTCCATGGCTTCATTTTCCAGATCACAAATCTGTCTATAATGCTGTCACATCCCTAAAACAAACACAGTCTCTACCTATAGGGACATCAATTTTCTCCCCAAGGGTTAGTAAGCAGTGAGGCTGAAGTTCCACTGGGACTGACAACCATTAAACACAGACACACACAAACAGCACATACCCACAATTCCTCCCACGTCAAACAGTGTGGACAGATCTCCAGCCTTTTTGGCATCCAGGTGAGCTTAAAAAACACAAATACAAAGTCCATTATGTCAGCTCTCCTTCTTCAGCAGTCTGCTGACAGTCTGGCACATGAGTGGACTGGTCACTGTAGAATATCCTAAGAACAAACTATCTGCTCCGTGATCTCCGTGATCTCTGAGAAGCCCGTCCAACTCTGCCAGTCTCTTTATCAGCCTCCTTCAGTCAGATGCGGCAGTTTAACATATTGGTTTTATATCTCCATAACCACCCCAGTTACTACATTAGAAACAGACAATAGAAAATTCTTTAACTGTGTTATATCACATGTTGGCAATGTTTCTGTGGATTAATTACATTTTCAAATGAAACCAGAAGGTCACAGTAACTCATGCAGCTCAAGGTCCACCACAGTTTACGTGTTTAACGTATTAAGTACTGAAAGTAAGTTTTGTTGTCACTGCTAGCTGTACTGCACAAACTAATGAGAATTAAAACCCACTGAGAAGTCAAGGAGGCTTGCATTCATATTCAGAACAACTTAATCTTGTTTCACTGACCAACACTCTAGGACGAGTAGCGATTCTTAACAGCTGTGGAGGGATGAATGCCATGCCATCACATAAGCTCATTGGTCGTTGAGTCACAAGAACAAGTTCCATCAGCTATGCAGCACCCAAGAAAACCAAAATGAATCCATCTTCTCACAGTCCTATTGGTTTCTCTTTTTCCAGTGTGAACTGGCTTTTGTTGACCAAACCAGGCCCATAAAAACAGTGTTTAGTTTATATAAGAACCTGGCTGACTGTCTGCTCTCACACCCATTATCAATATTACCTTTTTTTTTTTTTTGGTTAAACAACACATCTAGTATATATTAAATTACAGCATAGTAGTCAAACTTTGAACTTATGGTAACCTGAGTGTGTGTATGTGTGCGTGTGAGTGTGTATGTGTGCGGGCGAGCAGACTCCTCCCATACACAGTAGCAACAGAATGACTGTATGTCCTGTGCAATATCCTGGCAGATGTGCAATTATCCTACCCAACAGTTTCACCATCCTTAATGACTAAAGCCCTTCCACCCTTACTCATTAAATTCTGATGCCCTTGTATACACCCCCACAATGTTCTTGTAACTTATACATTGTGTATATAGTGGGTTTTTTTTAAAAAATATTGTTGTTTTTAAACTTGTCACTTTCTTGCACCTTTGTGGTCTTGCTAGCTAATTCCGCTGTGCAGGCAACTGTACAATGACTATAAATAAAGTTCAAAGTCCAAGTTCAAATGTTTCTCTCTATTGACTGATGTCACATTTTTTGCCAGGATAAATACTGGTGTAGTCACTTCTCCAGTCTCTCGGTTGGCCATATGCTGAAAAAAATTGCCAATTTACACAGAATTCAGTGTCCTGCTTCAGACAGCCAAGGTATAAATTTAGACATATTGGACATCTGTCTATGTAATCTGTTTATTTAATCCACAGTCAAAATCTACCTTTGTGAAGTTGTGCCTGAAGTATTTCTATGTGCTCCTCACCTGCTTTGGTAATGTAAAGCGGCAGCCAGAAGAGGAAAGTATAGCTGACCAGCTTAGCAAATAGCAGACACAGAGAGAACTCCACCACTCCCTGCAGACAAACAAATGCACACAGTAATCAGACTTAATTCATAAGTTACATTAGATCTGCATCAGCTTGCAACTCAAATAAAAGCTCCATGGTTAATCACTCCAAAAACTGTCTGTCCAAATACAAGCCTTTTAGTGTTGTTTCTTTCTCACTTTGAGAGAAAAGATCTTAAAACCAGAGCAACTAACAAGATAATTCTTCTGTATTGATTTTCTATCTTAAAACAAGACAAAGCACTTACACAATAATCTTACACATTCTGCTCTTGATTAGAGCATCACTCTTAAAACAAGATCAAAAAGACTTTTGCCTGATAGAAGACTTTGTCAGATAGCCATTTGTTGCAGTGAAAGCATTAGAGTAACGTAGGTGATGGACACAGGTTTGTATGTGTAACTTACTGGTATCCGTAGCGCTCCCATGAAGCTGATGGCAGATGGCTCCGATTCACTCTTCACCACCACAACCGGCTGCATGGGGATGCACTCCCTGTCTCTAGGCAACAGGAGTTCTGTGTCATAGCTCTGAGGGAGAGAGCAAAGCAAAGATCTGTACCCATACCCAGTCCACCAGATAGCTGAAGAACAAAGGGGGCCCCAAGAGGTCAGCATTGACAGTACCTTGGACTGGACTTTTGTTTTATGCTTCAAAATCTTTTTTTAAAATTAGAACAGAACTACAGACCAGCTGCTAAAGATTATTTAACAGCAAATCGGATTTTTTGCTTAAATTTTTGACAGTAAAATAAATGGAAAAGAGGCAACTTAGTCAACCTGCAATTTAAGAACAATTATTGAAAGATTCTGGTTTCTAATTAAATAACCAATGAATATTTCTCCCCTCAGATGGTACAGACCAACACACATTGTGTCACCATGTGTGTGATGTATAACTGTACGATTATGTCAACAATTTGGTGTTATACTGTAGATAAGCAGGGTTTGCCAGCAGTGCATTCATTTAAAGGACCTAAGGATAAAACTCCCATTGATAAGTTTTGAAAGAACAGAAGCTGGTAAACCTAGGCCAACTACCTTCCAAAAAAGAGGAGAAAAAAAAGAAGAAAAAAAAGAAATTTTGAGGCTGAATCCGAATGTCCTGATTTTTCTCATATTTGCAGACTTGCTTTCCAAAACTAAGTCTGTGCAGACACACTGTGTTCTGCAGGGTAAGACTCGCTTTAATGACACTGTACATATGTGGATAAGTACTATGTTTAAATTCAAACATGTCTTTATATTAATACTAAAAAAAAGATCATTAGTAGAGAGACAGATTTTAGCTTTGTTTCTTTTATCAAGGTCATCGGTCAGAGCTCCTTGTTCCAGTCAGAGTGTGCTCCTAGGAGAGCTGAACTTGTCTGCAACCCCCCACCACTTTTAATGCTGACCCTTTCTACCTCCTTAGTAGAGTGGTTAAAACATGAGTTTAATGACTTCACCCTAAGCATTCTTCAACTTTAGCTGCCAACGGTCCAGTCATTCCTCATGTCCAGACACTTGGATTCAGCCTAGCAGTGATTTCACCCAGCATCTAAAGCTCTGACCACCAGCAGAGATGAGGAAATCTCTGAAGAACTGACCTTCCTGTTTTGAATACTATCCTTGTAATAATAGCAGACCTGAATGGATTACAATGACATAACAGAACATTTTTCTGTAGTGCTACATGACAATCAGTCTTATTAGATGCACACATGAAATTCATTTCTTCAGTATCATGGTTGCTTCCAAAATGTGGCCTGTACAATTTAGCAGTCCGAAATGTGCCACCTAGAAACTTAGAAACCACCTAGTATTAAAGTTTTATTTGAACATGGACAGAAGGCTGAATTGCCATTTAGATTTTGTTCTAGAGTAAAGCAAAAAGATTACAAGCTTACAAAGTTTTGTTTGTAAGCTTTTAATCTTCTGGTCTGATCCATAGATGTTTGGAATATACAGTACATGCAGTCCACACACACAACATACTGCTACTTGGTGATTAGTTCTGTAGTGTGTGTGTAGGATTGGTTATCCATCATGACCAAGTGATGCGTTATGGATAAGGCGTGGCCTTACAGTAAATACAGTAAATAATCTCAGTTTTAAGTTAAACTGTGAGACACACCTGATTTTTGTTGTCCTTGTACTGTAGATACACCTCTGTGTGTCCATTCACTCCATTCCAACTCTTGGTTGGAACCTAATTAAAGAGACAGATATTCAAAGCTAAACAAAGGCTGCTCATTGATAATTCTACTTTCAAACTGAAAAAATGCAAATAAAAAATAAAATACTTTTTCCTTCATTTCCACATTTAATTCTAAATTACAGAGTTAATATTACATTGAAATATACCTCATGCTTAATGAACTAAACTAGAGTCTTCTTTATAAGAAATTAAAACAAACAAAAATTGTGTACTCACAGTCTTGCCTAGAGATGAATTTTGTGTATAGATGGTTTTTAGATCATTAGGATCTGGAGAATGAAAACAGTACCATCAGGTTAATACAATATAATCCATTTAGAGCTATAAAGTCTATTCTTCAAAGACCCAATGCACTGAAAAGAAATCACAGGAAGCAGACTGCCTTAGCTAACTAAATCTAAATGCGTTAATTTCATTCAATAGCAAGCATTCTTTGAGCAATGAAAAATGTGTGCGCTTTGTGAACAAGAAACTCCTAATAACACTCATCAGAAAAATATGATGAAGCTGTACTTACGCTCAATGAGAAAGAAAAAGCAAACCACGCCCATGATGATGATGATGAGCCCTGGTACGATGAAGGACATGCCCCAGTTGGAGGAGACCCAGTAGCCGGCAATCAGGGAGCCCAAAATGTTTCCCACTGAAGTGTGAGAGTTCCACAGCCCCATGATGAGTCCACGCCTGACCCAGAAACAGACACCTCCGGTTCATACAGTGCTGACACTGACAGATATACAGTCTGCTCCATAAGTATTTGGGCAGGTTTTTTTTTTTTTTGATGCATGCTGAACATTCCAGGTAAGGAAATCCCAGGATATTTGGACAGAATTTTACCCTCTGTATGCCCCCACAGTTGAAGCAGTTAAGACATGACTAAAGTAAGGACATGTATTCAAGGACCAATTGCTATTTAACTCCTATGGAGGGATATTGCTGCTCTTTTCACAGCGTCAAAAGTAACAGGACACCTGAGTAGGTAAAAAGCACTTTTTGTGAGTTGAGGTAAACTATGCTGTTTCTCCTTTTTAAGCACAGACAGGATGTGATCAAATCTGTAGAGTGTAGTTGGAATAACATTCAAAGTGGTCATTATATCATTTGGAGAGTACTTTGGTTTTGGTGGAAGTTGTGCCAACAAGCTAAAAGGAGTTTTCTCTGAAAGTTGGCTGGCTTCTCCCTTAGAGACAGGGTGAAGAGCGCAGCAATTCGAGGGGCTCAGAGTAGAGCTCTCTCCTCCACGTCTAAAGGCACCAGTTGAGGTGGTTTGGGCATCTGACTAGGATGCCTTCTGAGTTAGGGTTTCCAGGCATGTCATACTGGGAAGAGGCCCCAGGGTATACCCAGGACATGCTAGACAGGTTATATCTCTTCACTGACCTGCTAATGTGAGTTCCCCTGGCTAAATGGAAGAAAATAGAGGGATGGATCTTGTTTGGTCATAAAGTGCAACTTTTAATTTCTTTTGTTCTGCTAACAGCGAGTGCGCATTATACAGCCAGGAATTATTAGACATTACCTTCCCTTTCCAAACCAGTTGCCGATACAGGTCACTACACTAGGCCAACCAGTGGTCTGAACCAAGCCATTGGCCACCTGCAAAATTACAACAAGGTGAATCACTGTACAGAACAATTTTGTGTTATGCCATTCCTTACAAGGTCACATGTGCACTTCCTCTGTATAAAGATACACAATGGCAAGTTTCTTGCTACATAAACCTGTCATTATGTATTTTTGTGTGCATGTCCACTTACAATCCTGTGTGCACTGGAGAGTCCTTGTAACTTGTAAAAGTAGTAGTAGTAGTAATTTCTCTAAGCCAAGTCAGTGTGATGTGAGGTTGTACCTCACCGTCCAGCAGCTCAGTAGTGCTGCTGAACAGTGAGGTCCACATCTGGGATGAGATCCCCCGGGATATCATCCTGTTTCATTAGGAGTAGGCCTTGATGTTATCATGACATTCTGCCAAAATGGACTAGCCTGCCACATTATTTTTACACTTTTTTCACTTTCATTGTTTCTTTAAATTCATCCCTCTGTAGGTTTATAATTGTCATTTTCATTCCTATCACATTACCCAGTCTATATCAATATAGACATCTAGAATGATGTTCTTTACTATTGAGCTCTGATGTGTGTCAAAGTGTTACTTTAATTTTTTTGAGCTGTGTAAATGTACACATCATCCTATAAAATCATCATCCTGCATCTCACCTGGACAAATATATAGAAGCTCAGGTTGTGGATGTTGTAGATGTAGCCAAGCCCAAATAGGCAAGTGAACACACCACTGGCCAGCATGCCCACTGTTAGGTACAGACGAATGGGCAGGCGCTCCCCGATAATGCCGCTAGATGGATGCACAGTGATGACATCATATTAACCATCACAATACATTTCAGTACATAAAGTAGTTTAAATATGGGTATATGTCAAGGGGCTGCTGAAGGACAGACTGAGAATCGTTAGATCGATGGAAAAATGTAAAACATACTACACTAGCTGGACTTCAGTGAAACCACAGTACATATTAATGATGGAGGAATATGTAGGAATTATTGACACAAACAGATCAGAGAATTTGTAATAATCTGACTAATATCACAGTGGGTGGCAGATAGTTAGTATTGCTGCCTCACAGCAAGGTCCTGGGTTCAAATCCACTGACCAGCTGGGGCCTTCTCTCTTCATCACCAATTCACATTTACTGTGTAAAATCATTCACTCCTCCACATCTTGCCATCTTACCTCAAGTACATTCCAATTGCGTAAGCACACAGAAAGGAGTAGTCCATGGCGCCCAGCAGCTGTTTGTAATTGCTTTTATCTGTAAATATGGGGAATAGGTGTTTAATTCAGGACAGCGCATCAGGTTTTGTTTATTTGCGAGGTTCTTGCTAATTGCTCGGCACATCCTTCTATGTTTTGCATGCATTTCAAGTATTAAGAAACCTGCTGCTGCTGATGCTTTGGCCTTCAGTGTAAACTTGTAACACTATAAACATTCCAAAAAGATGAAAACATCTCAAGAAGACACAGACCAAAAGGTTTCCAGCTGCAGTCGACATCTGTGTGGAGAGATGACAGGGAGGGCTGCTGGCTTCTGCTGGATGCAATGATGGCTGCTTCACTGACAGCTGAGCAGTTCTTATGAAGCTCACTCTGTCAGCACAAAACCATTAAGGCACACAGAAAACACAGGAAGAAGAAACAGGGGTCTTTACTGTGATTAGGTAACTCATTAAGAGGTGACAATTTCAAAAACGAAAACGTTAATGCTAAAACATAATTGCTTGGTGAATATCTTAAATCAAGCACCTAACAGTTTCTAAATTAAAAATAAAAAAAACGTAGCAGCTGAGAGTTTTTGAGTTCTTAGAGACTCAGTCTTCCACTTAAAGGTCTCTAGTTTTCTGAGGTTCTTGGACACACAGAACCACACACTGCTCTTTTGAGGTGTGTTTAGCATCACTTTCCTGATGTAGAAACCACCCTCCTCACTTCTCTGGCAATTTAATGATTGTTTAATTGAATATAGTCTTCCCTGTTCCATTGGCATGATCTTTCCTGCCCTTCACTGAAAGATCTGAAAGACCCTTCTTCTCATGATTTTCTCCAGCCTGACTTTTTTCAACCATATTTTTGTTCTTTGTGGCCAAAAAGTTCAGTTCCCAGGACTTCCAAAACTGTATGTTCATGTTCATTCTATTTCCTCCATGACGGTCACAGTAGAGCACACCACTCAGAGTCTACTCAATCTTTCTCCCAACTCTGTTGATTTTCTATTTTGAGTTCTTTCACAAATTTGTCCCGGGTCTCCAGACTGCATCCATTCCAGTTCAGTGTCTTTTCTTAATGAGATTACAAATCAAGCAAATGTCTCCCTTAAACTCCTATGCTACCTCTTTTAGCTTTCTCCTGTTTTTCTTTGGGGGAGATTTGGACAGTTGCTCAGAGCCCAAGGCTGCCGCTGATTATTAGGACAATTTACACCAGCTGGTCGTAACCAGCGATGACTGTAAACAAGCTGTGATGGAGCACAGACTGGAATGATGAGTTTATTTTGGCCGTGTGTGTGTGTATACATAGGTCTTGACATATAAATAACTGCTACAAACATCTGAGATTTGCTATTTTTTCAAAGTGTTCTTTTAATTTTTTGGAGCAGTGTACAAACATCGTTTAATAACAGGTGCTGCACAACAGCGAATAAACAGCTGTTCCTGTTCCTAGGCTGTGTACTACAATCATTAATGGCATGTACCGTTTCTGTAATACCATATCTTACCTTGACAATACTAATTGGTTTCCTGGACAGGTGGAAACTGGTGTAGAGCAAGAAGGTTAGGATGAAGGTGAGAGCTCTGTACCTGAAGGGAGAGCACACAGGAAGGCAGCTCTGAGAAGTGAGGGAGCTCATAACATGGAGATCACAGGTTTTGATCACAGTTTTGAGATGTCCCTAATTATGAGTCATTTGCACTACCTCAGATAAAGTGGGTTAACAAAAAGATGTAACTGACACCAAACTCGCAATTTTGGATTCCCCCAAAGAAACTATACTAACAAAAGGATGGTGGGGCTCATGTAGCACAACACCCCCGGCTGTGAGAGTGACGGTGTCACAGTGCTTTATTTTGTGCTTAAATGCTTTCTAGCTGTCACGAACAAACTCACACCTTGATGGGGCAATGTGGAGTTCAGTATCTTGCCTATTTGTTCTGGAGGAGCAGAGTATCTAACCTTCCTTCAGACTGTTGGGGATGAGGGTTGAGAGGTGCAGGTGACTTGGCCAGTGCCATTTCTCTTCTTTTTTTAATAATAGACTGTTTGAAGAATAGGGGTGTGGCGCACTTAAAGGTTTAAAAACACCATGTATACAGTGGCTAGCTGGTTGGAGTGAAAGAGGCATTTTAAAAAATAGACTGAATAAGTGAGCACAACTATAATACGATAAAGAACAAGTAATTGTTATAACTTATTATATTATTAGTTGTTGGGGTGATATTTGTAAACTTATGTTAAGTAATTACGGCAATGGTAAAACATCATCACTGTATGCCAGTGTGCTTACATTTGTGGTGGAGGAGAGAAATAAAATCCTGGTGTGAAAGTGCTACCCTAATGGTTATACATAAATCTATTCGGTCGCCCAGTCTGGTGACTGGTGACTGTTTGTCATCGGTGGCAGTAATAGAATAAGTCATCCAGGATTAGGCTATGGAGCTAACCGCCCAGCCCAGGTTTAAACATTGTTGTAGTTATTGTATTTATAAATATTACTTCACAAAGAAACTCCACATCTCAAACTGTAAAACGCACAAAGGTTCTTTGCAGACATTTTGTGGCCCTACAATGTAACAAGCAAATATTGCAAACTGATTTGACCTGCCACACCTAGCTGACCAACCTACAACATATGTAAATAAACAGCGAAAAGTACTGTGAAATATTTAGGCACGTAGAGTGAGCTAATTAATATACAGCTGATGTATGATTGGCACAATAAATCTGGGAAGAGATTCTTCTCCAGCGAACAAAGAATGTCTGCAGCAACTGAATTAAGTGTATCATGTCTTACAATAAGCAGGAGGAGCTGTAACAAGAGACTGGAGCCAACAAATTCTATTACATACAGGATATCCTGTACCTGGATTGTGTACTTTACTGTTTGCTTTATCTCAGTCATGTTTACTCTCGTCTTTGCTCGACACGTCTGACTTGAGTGTAAGGTCATTTATGAGAAGTGCAAACTGGGACAAAAGCAGAAGCTGGCACAAGACAGAAATAAAGTCAAATGCAGTCAAATAAGACATGTGAGAGAAGGTGTGGCTGTGCCCAAAATCCACATTTCATTTGACCTGCAGTACAGACTATGGTTGGCTTTACCAGGCTGTGCAGCAGAAACTCAAAATGGGCCGAGAAAAAGTTAGATACACTCTCATCCAGCAGCTGGGCAGCATGTGGTTAGTATGTTGCAGCGTGCATCCTGGGTACAGCAGGATGACCAAATCCATCATCTGACAAAAGAGTTTGAAACCCGACAGACACAAAGTGCTCACAAACCACCAGGTGTGTTAGGCTGCAAATGTCTCACTAAGAAATATAAGATGATAACTGCATGAAGAGAAATGTTCAAGGGTAACATAAGACATTAAAGTTCCTGATGTGAATTACAGTGCGTCTGGAAAGTATCCACAGCACTTCATTTCAGAATCAGAATCAGAATCTTTATTGTCATTGTGGCAAAGAAACACTGAACAGTGTGCAATATGTGCAATTCTCTCAGTGCAAACAACCAGAGGAGTCTGCTCAGCAACAGGTTGCTTCTCCCAAAGTCCAGGACCAACAGACTTAAAAACTCCTTTGTCCCACACACCATCAAACTGTTTAACTCCTCACTGGAGGGGAGGGGGGCAGGAGGACAAAGGAGGGCAGGGACAACTAAGCTGTAGTGTTTGCACAACCAAACACTAAATAAGAACTGTGCAACAGACTGACAATAGCCAAAATGTGCAACAGACATTTGGCTGCTACATCTCATTAATTCAAGATTCAAGATTCAAGATCTTTTTTTTGTCACGTACATAGTTATACAAGTATAACACGCTGTGAAATGTGACCTGATACGCTCCTCAACTGTGCAAAATAGAGGGAGAAAACATTATATACAGTAAGTAAGTAGATATATACAAAGAGGACATTACGTGCAATAAGTGAGTGAATTATATACATTAAGTTAAATAGAATAAAATGAGTATAATGAGTATATTTCATTGCCTTATTATATATTCTGTATTTATATATGTGTATATATGCTATATTTATGCTTATATTCATATTCTCTTAATCCCCTTTATTTTATATTCGAATTTCTTTACTATGCAAATTTCTGTCGGTGTTCTGCTACTGGAAACTGAATTTCCCAGAGGAACCTACCCAAGGGATCAATGAAGATCTATCTATCTATCTATCTTACAATCCTTTGAACTGATGATCTTTGAATCTGTCATTGTCTTAGGTTTAAAACAACTCTTTTGGCCCATTTACCAAATGGATCATGCACCCTGGAGCAACAAAAGGCTCCAAGAGACCTTCCCAAATTGTGTAAATCTACAATTGTCCTTGTCGAATCTTCAGTTAACTTTTTTGTCCTGAGTTTATGTCAATTCAGTGACTGCTGCCAAAAAAATCTTTCTTATGCTGGCAAAGAAAAACTATTAATTGTTGTCAGTCATCATTAACATTACGTTAAAAGGCCTTGGCTTTGTAAAGATAAGACATTGAGTGTATGCATAGATTTGAGCCTGTATCTATACTTTTGATCATATGTGGACTATAAAAAAACAAATTCAAACTTGTGCACCCAATTCTTGTTTTAAGTTATTAAAGATGTATGTTGTACAATCATTCCACCATGGAACCCCCCCCCCCCCCCCCAATTCAAATAGATAATTTGGAGCCTAAAATTACCATGCCCATAAAGAGTAAGCTTCTCACAACTGTAACTTAACATGCCATCTTCTCTTCCAAATGTGGTCACTTCTGAATCCAAAACCAACATGATAATTGCCAAAACGCTAACACTGAGTGCAAAACCAATGGTTTATGTCACAGTGTCTATGTCTGCCTTCTATATACAGACTATGCTTCTGACTGAGGCAGCTCAATTCCAGAAGAAATAAAAATCACAGAATTATCCAGTTATTGAATTTAAAAATGTGGTTTTACAGGAGACTTCCTTAAAACTTAAATAAAAAGAGTTGAAGGGGTTGAATTACACAGGGTCATCTGAACTGACATTTTAGACCCTGCCTATGGGCTGTTTTTGACACTAAGGCTTGTCTTGTGAGGGTATCTGCAGGTTCCTCCTTTCCCCTGCCAGCCTGCCTACATCCTAGAACATCTGTGTGTACAGACAGGGATGAGGAGAGCTCTCAGTACAGCGACTGCGGAGCAAGCACCACAACATCACCTCTAACACCTGTCACTTAATAATATAGTGACAAGAGACAACTTGCTTTAGTATATATCAAAAGTAAGTAAAGTTGGAAATTTTACTCTTCTCATCTCAAAATTTAACTGCAACAGTAACATTTGAAGCCTGGATTTACTTCTTTTTTTCTCTCCATATAAATCCCACAAATTATTTTTTGACTTGGCATAGGAATGTTTGAAAAAATACTGGCTACAGTGCTACCCCTCAGTCTAGCCATCACCGCGTTCTTGAGTTACCGTATTCACAAGATTTTCAGAAAACTTGACCTCGGACTTTGATTTTGAGGTTGAGGTCAAAGATTTGAACTTGTATGAGATTTTTAGTAGATACACCTGTGGAATCAGTTTAGAACTTCACAAACTTACATGTCCACGTCACCCACCTGCCTGGCGGGGTAAAGGGAATACCCCATCAGCCTTTTAAAACTGAGGGGGCACAAACAGACAAAGTCCCTCTAGCAACAAACTCATCTTTTAGAGACATCTGTGAGTTAAGTCATTAATTCCAGCCATGACAGGTCTATAATTAGCAGACAATAGGTTATATTATTGGCAAAATGTGTGCTACATTTAAATGGGATGACTTCTATGTTTAAACCTGCTGCATTCTTGAACTTACATGGTATACTGCGTAACAATTTGGCTTTTTTTTCCTTCAAATAATAAGAGCTGGATATATCCAGTGCACAGCAGTCTGAACTACAAGTAGCTCAAGTGAATAATAACCACACCCAGCAACAGTTTCAACCTTGTAGCCAGCTGTGCTTCCTACTAGCTGGTGTATTCTGTTGGCATGGCTTTCCAAGATGATTAATGAGCCCTACCTTTAACACATGGAGTGTCACATCATTGCTCCTTTCCGTATCTGTAGTATTACCCTAAATTGGCAATTTTTTATAGTTGGCCGGGACCAATGCACTAGCTGTTCACAGAGGAGTGTACAATTATTCTTAGTTATATAAACACAAAAGTGAGTAAAAAAAACAAAATCCCACCATAACCTTTCAAAGGCTTAATGAAGACAGTCTAACTAATGAAATCTTTACAAACTCAAACACTAGGTCAAATGTCTTAAACGTGTACCTTATTACTGTATTTGTCATGCAGTAGAAAAAATCTTTGGATGTTTCAGAAAGATTAAATAGAATATGTTTCCTATAATGTCTGTGTCCTCCTGCTTTTACTGAAAAATTATTGAACACACTTGTTAATAAATCAATTGTTAAATCAAAGTCAGGATAACAAAAAAAAGGGTTTGTTCCTGTTCATTCCAATGTAACTACTAAGACGATATTTCTGGATGCCGGCCAACGATGAGCCCAAACAACTTAAGGCCTACTTTAAAAAAAAAAAATCCACTTAGTTAGCATTATGGAAATAATTTTTTAAAATCTTTCCACAAAAATAACCAAACCAACCAAAAAAGACCAACATTCCGAACGCATTTTCAGAAACCTGAAAGTCTAGTCTACACAAAGCATCAGGTATTTGAAACTAGGTGTAAGCACAGGTAAAACTACCTCCCGGGAATTTCTGCTGACGCAACTCCAACAATGCCACTTGGCAGGCTGCAGCCTCAACAGCCAACTACTACGTCAAAGACGCAGAAAGTCACTGCTCGACCTTGTACAGTAAACTTTACAAGGTGATCAGAAAGATCAGCTTCAACGCATGCAGAGGGTAAAATAAGTATTGAACATGTCACCAAATTTCTAAGTAAATATATTTCTAAAGGTGCTATTGACATTAAATTATCACTAGATGTTGGTAACAACCCATCCAATCCACACTTGCTTAGAAATCAAACCATAGAAGTCCATAAATTATGTGTAATAATGTAATAATCACACTTAGTGAAATGTATTTAATATTTCATACAAAAGCCTTTGCTGGTGATGACAGCTTCAAGACACTTCCTGTGTGATGCTATAATGGCATCCAAAGAGTTTAATTTCAGTCTCATCTGACCACACTAAGTTCTCCCAGTAGTTCACAACATGCTTTTTCTTCAGCAGTGCAGTCTTGTATGGTGAGCTAGCATACAGGCCATGGCAAATGTGACATTACTTATTGTTTTCTTTGAAACAATCATACCTGCTGATTCTAGATCTTTCTGTAGCTCTCCACAAGTGTTCCTTGGCTTTTGGACAATTCTTCTGATAATTCTTTTCACTCCCCTGTATGAAATCTTGCAAGGAGCATGACTGGTCATGGCCAGTTTATGGTAAAACGATGCTCTTTCCACTTCCAGATTATAGCCCCAAACAGTGCTCACTGGCACCTTCAGTAGTTTAGAAATGTTTCTTTAACCAGTGCCATCAGTATGTTTTACAGAAACCATAAGGTTTTGAAAGAGCTCACTGGTTTTGCCCAGTATGAGATGTTTCTTGTGTGACACCTTGGTAATGAGTCAGCTTTACATAGTCACCAGTTGGGACTGAACCAGTTGATATTAATTTGCATTAAGTGACAGGCTTGTTTTGTAATTACTGATAGATTTCAGCCGGTGAAATCTTTCCAGCTCTTTTTGCACCTTTCTTTCTTTATGTGTTTCTGTACCATTTCCCTGTGTCACTTCTCATTATTAAACATAATTTATGGCCATCTATGGTGGTGGGTAAGTTTGATATTTGAGTTTGTTAAGATAAGCTAAGCTATAATAAGAAACTCTAAATGCTTTGAAAATTCTTTTTGAACTGAAACTGTGAAAAATTAAGGGCTATGTAAAAAACTAATGGCAGTAATTCAGTATTTCTAATTAAATTAAAGTCTACAGATTAATTACATCTTGACTGCTTTATTTTAAAATCCTTGTGATGTTATAGTAAAGCAAAATTACAAAAATGTCATCACTGTCTCAATGGACCTAACTGTACCTACTGTTAACAAGTCCATGCCACATCGTCCATCAATTTTATTCACAAGCTAAGTACAGGACCTGCAATATGACTGGAATAGGGTATGTTTTATTAGTATAATATAGTATTTCCTGTATATAGATTTTCATGTAACCAGTATGCACTATCCACAGATCGCCCATGTAACTAAAAAATCATATGAGCATGGACCCTGTGACATCATATAGGAGTAGAAATGATAAAGAAAAATACACATTCAAACAGACAGACTCTCTATAGAACTCATGACTTAGTAATGGACAGACAGACCAGAAAACTCACACATAAGCGAGAAAGAAAAACAACCAGCCAGTCCCATTTAAACTCACCATTGGTCCCTGTCAAAGGACACCAGCAGGCGGACCCCTGGAGGAACAGGAGCCATGTTTGAACACAGGTATGGACAATCCCACTAACAGGCAGCTAATGAGGGCTCAGCATTCAAATCTCTTCACACTGAAGGAAATCATGAAGTACATGCAGACATGGCCCTGCTATCTCTGTTCGTATCCATCTTGAAAAGAAACTACAGTCAGATGATCCACGAAGCCATGGAGCTGGTTGGAAGATATCAGCAGCCTGAAAGGATGACTAGAACAGCGAAGAAGAGATAATGCATTAATAGCCAAAGGTTCACAGTTTTAGAGAAAAAAAAACATAGGAAGATATTAAGAGCGCAAGAAAAAGCCTAGTTTACAATATGATATGTTTTTACTGCACAGCTTAATTCAGATGTGGTCTTCAGCTTCATACTAACTCACAAACAAAATCTGAGCTGATTGAATGTGTCTTGCTAAAATGACTCTACAATGACACACAAACTTGTACTTTTGAGAACCAGATTTTCTGAATTCTTGCTAATGAGTATCAAGTCTCAACTTTGCCTGGGGTAAGGCGTGTGAGCCCATTCAGTGCACTGAGTCGGCCAACTTGACTTCAGGAGGACATGTGGGTCATTCCATATTAATTTCACAAAAATTCCCAGTTTGACCACCTCTGATTTCCCTGAACAAAAGTCAAGGGTGATAATACACTTTTTAATAGGAAAACTGACAAATTGTAGCCCTATACTATTGTTAGTTTGTTCATGAAAAAGACTTTTGCGATAGGTCACAGGGGGATTTTCAAGCCTTTTCTGTGGCTGAACATTCAACACTATAATAATATTTTGTACAAGGGCTGGGCAATATTAATGGATCATTATTATATTATTATTATCATCATCATCATCCACTTCACATATTCACATAGAAGCTTCTCTAAAAACTATGAACAGAATCTGTACCAGGGCACCAGGACAGCCCTGGTAGAGTAAAACACGTGTGCAAGAATGAGTATGACTTATTGCTGGCAATGCAGACTAAGCTCCTGCAATGGTTATACAGTGATCAAATGACTCGTAGTAACAAGCCAGACACCCCATACTCCTGAGGTCAGCAACACCTCGCCCCCATTATACACCGTGCGAGTAGGACACTGCTTTACCCTCCAGAGTCACTTGACAATTTGCTAGAATAGCTTTGAGGCAGGCCGAAGTTCCTCCCCGAACTCCTTTCACACCTGAGTTTTTGCTTCAGCTACCACCTGGGCCGGATTCCACTTGGCCTGCCAGTACCTGTCAGCTGCTACCTAAGTCGTACAGGCTAAGAAAGCCCAATAGGACGACTTCTTCAGCTTGACTGCTCCCTTCAAACAGATGTTGGAAATCCCCGAAGTAGATTTTTGACATCTGGTTCGGGGTTGGTTACCACCATGACAGTCAACAACCACCTTGCAGCCGCCTCAGCAAAGGAGTTGCAGAACATGGTCTAGTTGGACTTAATGTGCCCAGCCTCCCACCAGAATGCTGTCGAAGTTCTGCCGGAGGTGGGAGATTTTCCAGACCAGGGGCTCTGCCAGGCGTTCCCAGCACACAGGTAAAATTCTTAAAGGAAAGGTGCCTCGAGAATGCCAGGTCCGAAAGGAGATGGCACTTAAGACTCCTAGGCTTACCAGATATGGAAGACGAGAACACGAGAAGTGGTTATTAGAATATTCACTCGCATCATCCCAGTATCGGTGGATAAACTTCAGGATACAGTGGATACAGTGCCTCGCCTGGGCAAGAAAATCAATACTACTAACAACATGCAGAGAACTGTCATCATCCACTTCTGCATGCAGAATGTATGAGATGAAGCTGAAGATGCAAAGGATCTGTAAAGAAGTGAACAGTCACACTTCAGAGAGATGATTACTTCCCGAAACAGAAAGAAAAAAGTAGTCTGACATCAGCAACGCGATGTCAGACTAAAGTGATCGGCAAACTCAGAAAAGCCAGAAAAATATTTAAATGGGAGTGCATCTTTACTTACAACAAAGCAATCAATGTATTTCAGCGCCGAGATCTCGATTAGCTACTAGCCTTTCATAATCACAGTCACCATATACACTCATAAATCTCAAGTGACATCAATGTTACATGATATAGCTTACTTGTTTAACAATCTTCTGAAATTTTAACGTCTGACGTCTAACTATAACTATACAGGCACAACTCTCCTAACAGCGTTGCCCCCTTTTCTGCTTCCTTGAAAGAATGCAATATAGTTAGAAAGGAGGATGTGCTTCGTGTGCTTTGCATCAAACAACACGTCGGCCCCCAGCGACGCTTACTAAACACGGATGACTGTATCCGTGTTCGAGGCTACTGCACCGACTGTGAGATTTGGCGATATTTTCTCTTGCTATTGACTTTGTAGCTATATCAAAACCGCCCTGATATCTGTAAACCATTAACAAAGGCAAAAACGAGAGCCTCCAACGTCTCGGAGTAGCATTTCCATCATGTGGGAGACAACAAGGTGAACATAGCCGAGCTTCCGATTCATTTTAAAGACTGCTAGCTAAACCACTACAACTGTGACAGCAGCAGACATCCAACTGCAAACAAACACGCCATAGCTGCTCAGGGGCTTACCTCGGAGGGGAAAAACTAGCGCTTCACGTTCGTTCCAGGTTTCCCTTCAGTGACATACTCTCCACTTCCTTGTTGGGCGAAAGCTGGCGACGAACTGTCACACACACTCTCGCGCGCGCGCTCACAGCTGGGGTGGCCGGGGCTGTCGTTGACGTCATCCCCGCTCCCTCACGCTCGTGTTCAGTTGACCCCTGTTTAGCTCGCCTCCCGCTCAGGGCTAAAACCAGCTCACGATAAAATAATCATCACCATCATCATCATCATCATCTTGTGAAAAAAATCATTCGAACTCACATGGGATATTTCATGTTGAGCTTGAGTAAACTCCACACACACACACACACACACACACACACACACACACACACACACAAAGACAAATAAAATTGCTAACAACTCTAGTGAATAATAAATGTCACTTGACCTGAATTTCAAAAGAAGCAAAGAGCAGTTCAATCACACATAGCATTAACACAACAAACATGAATACATAAATTACATTAATGCAACAAACATGTTCAATAGTCATCAGACACTTAAATCCCCACAGTTCAGGCAGCTACAGGTTAAGATTTCTGAGAAAGTGCTTTCACTTTGAAAATAACACAATGGGACCAAAGGTACTAATTTAAGACCAGTTTGTCTTGTTTTTCTTTAGTTTATGTCATACCTCTAAAAACATCCAGCCCCCAAGTTATCATATCTTATAGTGACCCATCCAGCCTGGAAGAGATAAGTTTACTTCGTTTTCTTATAACACACCACCTACTACAGAAAGTGTAGAAGTATTCGGAACTAGTTAAACCTCAAAGTAGTTATTTAAAGCTGAAGCTCTGGTTCATGTGTCAAAATAAATTTTTTTTAAAAAAGACACAGCACCCACGCGAGCAATGACGTCTGAAGACTTATTCAGCACGTCACAGCTCGAGTACCTGATTCAGTGGTTTATAAGGAAGTGAATCGTTGACCGGTTTTGTGTTGTGTTTGGGTGGAGAAGGCGAACCAGTGTGTGACATAACGGCAGACAGCGATGGAGGGAGGACGTTCTACTTCTTCATAAATAAAAAACAGTTCATAGGCAATTCTAAGCCCAGGTCTAAAACCTACATAGTTATAATTATATAAGGTATAGTATATTTTATATAAACGTGCCTGTCCACTGCTTAAATACAATTTTCTAGATCCGCCACTGGTTGAGGTGAGGTGGCAAAAGAGGAGCAAGAGGTTTTGCCAGGGGGCACATACTTCTTCAGTGAAGTATGTGAAAATCCCCTACATGTAAATGGAGTCAACAAAATAGCCACAAAAACACTTTAAAACTATGAATTCTACCGTTATCTCTTCTAAGAAAACAAAGCTTTTGGACAAATAAATCTATTTTTACAGGTATTTTAAGGACATAAAAGTTGGAGGGGCAGCTCTGGGAGGCTCTACAGCAGGGGGGGCATTTGCCCCTGCTCCCAACCTATTATAAGATTGTGTTGTAAAATATTATATATAATGTAATTTTTTTATCTATTGATAAAAAACATCAACAAGTCACAAGCAAAGGGAGAACACAGCATGGCACATGTTCAAACAAGGGAAGTTTATTCATTAAAATTATTTATGAATCAAATAGACAAAACATAGATTTTCACCCAAAAACATTCACATTCACCACAGTGGTAGCCCGGTATCACACAGACACGTCACATGATATCAAACTGTCAGCTCGGTAGAGTGGGCAATCATAATAAAGCAGTTCATTTTAATTTGTAGATTCAAGCTGCTCTTCATATTATTGGCCACTAGATGTCACCAAAGAGGGCTGTGTTGAAAAGCTTCGAGTAATGAACCTTTTCTCAATACAAGCTTCATTTAGCCATCAGTACTTGGCTGCAATAAGTAGATATTTCAGATACTGTTACCGTCCTAGCAGCTTGAAGCACTCTGGGCATCCTCCTTTGATACCAACAAGACATTTTCTCCCAGAGAACTGCTCCTCACTGGAAATGTTCTCTTTCAGACCGTTCTCTGTAGCCTGGGCGAAGGCAGATCAGCAGTTCATGAACACACACATCAGATATATGTCAGGTGTTGAACAGGTGGTATCTAATAAAGTGGCTGGTAAGCATATACTGTGAACGTCCGAAAACTTGATCCAGAAAAATACCCTCCATATTATAAAAGGGGAAAAAAAAACGGAAATACAGACTAATAAACAAACAAATTAAAATCAAACTTTTTCAAGCAATATAACCTAAAAATAATTGGAAACTACAAAACTAAAAATAGATTTAAATGGTGCTCATTAATCGTGGAAGAAGCAGCCTGCTAAAATACACACTGCACTGAAAAGTACCTACATTTCAATGGGTAAAGATCATGAAATACTATCTTAATGATTTGATTTTGTTAATTTGTTTATTTTGCTAATCATTGTGGCAATCTTAAATTTAAAAAAAAAATCGTTTATCTAAAAATACTAATCATTTTGCATAACATCTTAGTTAAACTAATTCTACCTTTACTTGTGTCAATATTTCAGCACATTTTATTCCCCAATTTCATTTTTCAAGAATGTGAGCACTTTAGGTGAAAGCGTGTCCTTGCCAAAAAGACAAGATGGCTCAGCTTATGGTGGGATCAATAAGTATGTCCAGTGATGATTCAAGAAAATTTCAAGGATTAGAAAGGAGTTTAACTGTGAAACGAGGTCTTTTCTCACTGAGGATGCTTGTGTTTTTCTTAAGAATAAGGGAGGCTGATAAACCGGAAAACTGTCTTCTGAGAACTTGTCTCTTTGTGCAGCAGTGTACAATCTTCAAACTCTAGTAAGTACGGCAAAAAATGGTTTAACACAACTGTTTTTAAAAGGGCAGCTAAGGTAATTAATACAAGGGTTATTCCTTTATAGAAGGTGTCATTCAAACAAATTAATTTCAAAGACAAAACATTCACAAGCTTTATTGTGGTGTCAGTGTTGTATAAGCCTTAATATGATTACAAATATGGTAAAAACCACTAACCACTCTGTTAGTGGTTAGACATATTACACTCAGTATCCCAGAGCCTGTGTTCATCTACCCTGCAACGTCTTCATAGTAGGAGTATCAGGTGGTGCGCTGGTGAATATTGTCCCAACAAAAGCATGTGTCCCCCACAAAGAGTGTCGGATCACTTTGCAGCAGCCCAGGTCCTCAATCTGAAAGCCCAGGTGACCGTATCTGTCATCTGTCTCATACAGTGTGTTGTTGGTGTATGGGCCAAAGAACTGAGAAATAAGAAGGGACACACAAATCTGATCAAGACCATCTCCTGAAAAGAAACGATATTCACTATCTATAGTGTGTGTGTGTGTGTGTGTGTCGGGTGGGGGAGTTGCAATTGCACACCACTGTCTCCACATTTTTGTCCTGCCACGTTACAGCTTCCAAACAAACTTTCACCAGTTTTCTTCTGCAGAAATTTGCATTTCTTATACACACACCCCACTGCCACAATGAATCACCCTTGAATACCACCCCAGGGACAGTTTCTCTGAAAAATACTTCAAGGTCTGTTATTCTGCAGCTAAATGACTGTGCAACAATCCAGAAACAGAATCCAGGAAGCACCAAGGCAGAGGCCTGCCAAGCTAGCTGTGGAATTAGAAACAGCCTTTCTGAAGTCCTTTCTTCAAACCTACTGAAAACATGTGACGCACAAAGTCACGCCTGTACAAGAAAAGCAACTACATCAACTTCTGTCTAGTGACCAAATATCTAACCAGAATCATGGCGCAGCTTCCAATGGACATGTGTGTTACATTTGATCATGTGCTTATTTTAGAAAACTCCAAATAAATCTAAATGTATGCACCATTTACTCTCAAAGATAAAACACCTGAACTTAAAAAGAAGAATTTAAAGAAATCACTAAAAGCTCCATACTGCAACTGCATATCTAAATGCATCTGTCACAGAAAGCTACCTGCATCTTGACTGTGCTGAACTTGACTAATTCAAAGTTAATTCCATGTAAGATGGGCTTCTAGCAGATTTCTATAATTTCTACTTTTTGTCATTTGATGCCATGTCATGTACACATCAATCAGCCATTTCATTTGTTGTTATTGTGATAAAATATCCAAAAAACACTGAACAGTTTTTGACAGGCTGAGCCAGAGATATCTTACAGCGAGGCCTGACGATGGGTCGATGAAGTCTGCCCAGAATCCTTCTCTCTGCAGTGCACAGCAGATGTCCCTTGCACCTGCAACAAACTACAAAGCAGATAGATTTTGCACACACCACAATCATTAATTACTGTAAAATAAATAATAAAATGTCTTCTCCCCTTCCTCAATGAAATCTAAGTGTTTATTTTAAAAAATCTGTTTCACTTTCACTTTTTAATATAGATGGGATGTACTACATCTGCTCTCAAACATGAGTTTGAAAAGACCAATGAAATTATATTTTATTGCACTTGCTTCAGGCCCTAGCACCCTGCCCTCTCTTTGTTTGGAAGAGGAAATTAGAGATGTATGGGGGATGTAATGCCAGTCTGTGCTTTGTCAGAAGGCAGCTGTGGCACTGCAAACAAGCAGCAGAACTCAAAGGACAGTCTTTGGAGGTAAGCAGTGTGAGGTGATGACAAACAAAAGCAGATGAATCAAGGAGGTTGGCATCAATCGTTTGTTACCTTGATGTAGGTGATAAAAGAATAAAGGGAGAGCCAGTGAATGCTCCCATGAACCCTCAGCATTAAGCAGTGTTTTGTGAAATGGGTAGCAAGGACAAGGAAAAGTCCAGAGAAGATAGAGAATGTAAAGATGAGGGCCGGGACAGAATATCAGGGCTACCTTCTAGATTACTGTAGGTGTTCTTCATTGGGAGCATATCTTTTAATCCAGGAGTCACCTACATGCTGCGTATAGTGTCCACCTCTGCAGACCAGAGATCTAGCCAGGAATGTTGTCACAGAATTAAATCCGTCTCTTCCACCCGAGAAAAGGTCAGTGCGAAGGTCAGTGCTGCCACGTGAGACTGCATGAACAATGTCACAGCATGGATTATGAAAGGAAAAAAAAAGGTGAGTGAGGAGACCCTGGTGCTGTGTATGGACCTACAGGGACTCCTCTCTGCCCAAGCTGCAAGCCTCTGCCTTTGTTTTTAGAAAGCAACACTAATTTACATAACTTTACCATCTATGAAACAGCATCACATGATGTGATAAATTAGCTTTGGTGAAGCTGGCCTCTCTGCCAGTGTGTTTGCTTCATGCATTGTAAGTATGAAGAGGACACCCTGTGGAGTGATTGATGCAGCTACCCAAACCTGCTCTTAAGCAACAGTTCAAGTCTGCAGCTTGAATCAAGAAGCAAACAGGTATCCTGCAAGAGGTCACACACAGATGGAGTGGGACTCAGTGCAGAGTGTCACTGTACCAGCTGAACATGCTGCAGTGATCCAGGCAGCTCAGTCCAATCCAAGGCCATACCATCTGAGGTACACGGGCCACAGTTTCTTCACAGACTTGAGCCAAGTGAACATCTGCAAGTCAGTCGGATCCGGGAAACGTGTTGGAGAGCCAACAGTATTTTACTATGTATGCAGAATCTCCCCCTCTTTTTTTGGATGACACAGAGATAATCCCAGTCTATTCAAAAAGTTATCAAACAAACATGAATGTCACATGTATCACAGCAGGACACACTGCTCCTTACGTGTTTCACCTTCAGCTACTGGCCATTAACGGAGCAGTGCAAAAAGCTTCTGAACACCTCTTTCTAACCTCTCATCATTCTGTCTGTAAACACAACAGCTTAAGAAGTTTTAAATGTTCAGGCTTCGTTGAAGAAGAATGCTTGTCATACAAAATACTGACTTTCAAGCTTGTTATAACTGTCCAAATTCTGTTTGTCCAAAACATTCCGACAGCAGTTTCTTCTCAGCTATGAGTTTTTGTCATTATATTACTAATGTTTCTACATTAGTAACATCTCATATAATGCACTGTTTATGTAGTTCTCCAGAGGCAGACAACTTTTCTAATAAAATCTTCAGCTCATCATTAACATTTCTTTTATAGACCTCTATTATTTGCAGTACATAGCTGTTGTAAAAGGTTTCTGAAATAAAAGTTACATTTATTTATTCTGAGTACTTGCTGTGATAATGTAGAGAGAAACCCTGCAATGTTTTATCATAGTGTAAGACATGCAAAACACTAGTCTGTAACAGCTTAACTGTTCTATCACACCACAGACAGCATTTAACCTTGTCAAGCATCTGCTCTCTCTCATCTTCCACCTCAGCAGACCATGATGCCATATCGTTCTGCGTCTTCTGGGTAACCGTGACAACCATCATACCACAGGATGGAGCTTCAGGAAACACTGACTGGAAATCTGTTTATCATACAGTTAGGAAACACTCGCATTAGACAGAAACACTGCTTCTCATGAGAAATACATGCAATTTCAAAGTTATCCAAGCCTAAAAAAATGTATGAAAATGCAGTCACAGTGATGTACCTTTCTTTAAGAGTTCAGGACAAGCCTGTATGGCACACTCTACTCTCGAGTTTTCAAAGTACTGTTCAGCTGTACTGACTTTGTCAGAGGACGCAGGATCACCCTTCTTCTAAGAAAGAAACACACACATGTGCACACACAGCTGTCAGAAAAGCAAATGTCACCATGGTTAGTGTATGAGCAACAACGCCAGTGACACAAAACCTCGATATAGTTGCAGCCGACATTTTTTTAATGTCTCTTCATTCCAAAATATTGAGACGGATGCCGGAGGTCTGGCTGCATGTATCATATCACACCCACGATGATTGGCTACCGTTACATTTTTGTGTACAGCTTTGATACACAGGGAAACTGTTGTGGACTCTAAATGTACTTAGCATCTGGTCTTGCTGCTCCTCCTGCAGTCTTGTCTGCTTTTTAAGTACTCTGAACAATAGTTCTCTTTACTCTTTACTTTATTTGATATGCCACTTGTTAGCAACACTAAGTCCACTTCACACTCCAATGAAAAGTTCATTTTTGACTGATAAAAAATGCATATGATTATTTATGGATAATCTATATATACTTCAACATAAAATTCCTCTGACATTTATTTAACTGCACCAGTGTTTGTGAAATTAGTAGCGAGATTAGCATTAGTAGTAATAATACAGCATAGTTAAGTCCATATTTGTTTTTCTTCGATTATAAAAAACATTCCTAAGGTTCTTATTGGACTTACAGAGAACTCTCCAACAGACTGGGCTAGAACCCACTTGTGCTTCTCATAGTGGGATGGAGCAGACAACACATCTGGTAGCATCTTGTCTGTCAGGCTCTTCTGTTGCTCTGTCAATCCTTCCAGCTGGCAGTCAAAGCCCACATTACCAGGCAGCGGGAACCGCTGGTCCTGGGGCCTAAATGGCCCCATTGTCTCATCAGGCCGTACCGTCTGCAGTTCTTAAGCACAACATAATAAAGAAAAGTAGCATGCACAGAAACGGAGGTTACACAAAGAAATAAGATCTTACAAATTTTGGTCAATGCCAGTATCACTTCATCACAGTCCAAGGTAACAACTCTGTTCTACTGTTGCCTTTTAAACTCAGTTTCAACCTTTGTATATCTCAATTTATTTTTTCTTATTAGGTCTACGCTTAATACCTAATCTATACATAAGATGCATTAGATTAAATTACTGACTAGAAAAACATGTATGTTAAAGTTATAATTATTTTAAGTTTATACATTTGAACATTAACTAAGGCCATACCTTTACCAGAGGAACTACTGGTCAAAGTGGGCTCAGTGGAGCCTGAAGAATCAGCAGCAGAGAAGGCTCTGCCTCCAGCCACGCGATACACCAACACATGGAGCCCTGGAAGGTAACTTACCAACCTGCTTCTGCTGCAAAGCACCTGCACATGAAAACAAACAGTTCAACTGCATATGGCAGTCTCTCAGGTACAAGGATACATAGATGAACTTCTAGAATAATAACAATAATAATGCTGAACTCAGGCACTTGAAACACCACCAAAGGTCTAAACGGTCAAAGGTTTTCAGCTTCATCATGGACATCTATCAGTTTGGAAAGGGATACGAAGGTTTTGGGACCCTAGCAAAGTTTTTCCAGGAGTGATCAATGACTCATCCAGGTCGTAAAGGAACCCAGAACAACATCTAAAGAACTGCAGGCTTCATTTGCCTCAGGTCAGAGTTTCAACAATAAAAAATGACACTGGGCAAAAATGACATGAGAGTCTCAAGGCAAAAGCCATTGTTGAATAAAAAGAACACAAGGGCTCGTCTCATGTTTCTCCATTACATTGTGTGCACTGACAAGGCAAAAATTTAACCTTTTGGAAGGTTTGAGCCTCATTACATTTTGTATAACACTAACAGAAAAGAACATATCAACAGTCAAACATGGTGGTGGTAGTGTTAATAGATGGACCCATGAATTTTGCTCTCAACCAGAAAATCCTGAAATCCTGCCATAAGTTTGTGCCCTATAGCTCAAACACACTTGGGTTATGCAGAAGGACAATGATCTAAAAAATCCCCACTCTAATAAATGAATAAAAAAATAAATTTAAAAAAATGAAGTGGCTTAGACAAAGTCCAGACTTTGATCTGATTAAGATGCTATGGCATGATGTTAAACAGGCCATTCATGCTAGAAAACCCTCTAAAGTTGCAGAGTTAAAATAATTCTGCAAAGTGTCTCTACAAGAATGTCAAAAATGAATTGCCATTTATTGCAAACACTTGACTGCAGTTCAAGAATGGTCCAACCAGTTATTAGGTTTATTCTAAAATAAACAGAGGTGGTATGGGATCAAACTGAAGCTCCCTATGTCACCTCGTTCTCAAGTTATCGCATTCACATACTTGTCCGTCTACCCAGCAGGTTGATGACAGTACCCCAATTCAATTTTGCATTTACTCTGGTTATCTTTGTATAATATTACAACTGATGTTTGTATCTAGGACATGTAAATATGAGAACTATGCAAAAAAAATTTTAAAAATCAAGAAAAAAATATTTCACGTCAGGCATGTGTAAAAAAAGATTCACAGTTTACATTGGTGCTCTGTGATGGTGAACTGTATTACATCACCACAGAGCATTAACATCAGAATAAGATGAGAATATTACAAACTGTTGTTTGAAATACTTACACTGGTCATCCTAGCGTGCTTCTGATTATCTGCAGTATCCAGTGAAGTCTCTGTAAGAGTACAAGACTGTCATCAGGAAACATTTCCAAACACATTTATCACAGAAGACACACTGTACAACTATCTTTAGTCCTCTCTCATGTTTGAGGTACTAAGACTGCTGTTTCAGATAACCTGGTGTCACAGATTAATTGGTGATGGTAAAACAAGTGTGTTGTAGACTTATAAACAAACCAGGAAATAAACGCAGTGAATTCTTTGTGTCAGACTGTTGTGTCATGTTAAAACCCAAAAAGCAAACAAAAAGACAAAAAGAAAGAGCATGTGAGTTCACCTGATGACATTCCCATGCTACAACAAAGAACGATGCAGATAACTGATGCTTGTTCAGAATTTCACCAACGTTTAAACTGTTCAATGAATTTTGTTGTTCTTGATGAGGAACAATGGTGATTTGGGGATGCTCAGCCTTACAACTTCATCATACACTTTATATTATGTGCACTCAGAGTGGATGTTAGCCCAGCGAGCCACGCTATAGCAGTGTGACAGTCTGACTAGATGAACCTGTGACACACCTGCACAAAGATTCATTCTGACCCGATGTTAGCGGTTTCACGTTCAAAACATTAGACACACATATGTGATGCTTCCTCACAAATGAACTATGATATAAATAAATATAACATAAAATAAAATAAATGACCGGGAACAAATTATTCCAAAGAGACTCATTAATTAACTTTTGGTCTGTTTCCATCCTGACTGATCCGCTGCTCAGTGCGCTTCACTCCTCTTAAATCTCATCTATTTATTTTGAATCAGAATACTTAAGGATTAAGGAATTTATTTATGAATCATATAAGCCACTCTGAGGTTAAGTACAAGCATCCAGCAATCCTAATCAAAGATAAGGCATGTTTACATAGCCGAGTGGCAGAAGGCTTTCACTTGGGTGGTCTCAGAATCTCATCTCTGCTTTTCACAGATGATGTGGTTCTTTTGGCTTTATTAGGTGACAGTCTCCAGCTCGCACTGGAACGGTTCGCAGCCAGGTGTGAAGTGGTGGGAATGAGAATCAGCACCTCCAAATCTGAGGCCACGGTCCTCAGCTGGACAAGTGTGGAGTGCCCGCTCCAGGTCAGGGAAGCCTTTAAGTATCTCTGGGTCTTGTTCACGAGTGACGGGAGAAGGGACCGGGAGATCGACAGACAGATTGGTGCTGCGGCTGCAATGATGCGTACGCTGTACCGGTCTGTCGTGGTGAAGAGAGAGCTGAGCGTAAAAGCGAAGCTCTCAAATTACCGGTCGATCTACATCCCTACCCTCAGCTATGGTCACGAGCTGTGGGTAGTAACCGAAAGAACGAGATCGCGGATACAAGCAGCAGAAATGAGCTTCCTCTGAACGGTAGCTGGCCTCTCCCTTAGAGATAGGGTGAGAAGTTCGGCCATTCGGGAGGGGCTCAGAGTAGAGCTGCTGCTCCTTCACATTGAAAGGAGCCAGTTGAGGTGGTTCGGGCATCTGACAAGGATGCCTCCTGGGTGAGGTGTTCCGGGCATGTCCCACTGGAAGGAGGCCCCGGGGAAGACCCAGGACACGCTGGAGAGATTATATCTCTCGGCTGGCCTGGGAACACCTAGGTGTTTCCCCGGACAAGCTGGAGGAGGTGGCTGGGGAGAGGGAGGTCTGGGCTTAGGCTGCTGCCCCCGCGACGTGGCCCCAGAAGAAGATGGATGGATGGAAATCCACTGACTGGATTGGTATCTGTGTATGTCAATAGCATAGCTCTGCCACTGATCTGCTCAAATAACTGGATGCAAGCAATCATAATTTAAGAAACACGTCCATGTTAACTGTTGATAGCCTAGGATAGCCGATGGTTACTGTGAAAAACAAATCATCATTTTAAATAATGTATGCCAGGTGATATGGGGAAACAAACATTAGCATTATTTTACAAATTTAAAAAACAAAATCTGTGAGAGTTCAAGGCACCGGGATTTTGATTTAGAGAATAAAAGCTATTTTAGCTATTTAAAAATAAAAGGTTGATCCCACTACAGCTACTTCACAAAGATATTTTCACCGTTTGTGACGATGTTTCGTTACATTGAGCAGAAAGCTGCCTGTGTTAAACGTGGGCGTGTTTCCTAAATCAGCAGCTGACGGAGTGAACAGGTGTGTGCAGGTGAACTCGACACACCGTCGAGCTATTCAGGTGTGTGTCGTGGGGAAAATGTCAGCTCATGATTTGTTCCAGAGGTACGCGATCAAGCGGAAGCTTTTTTTGTAGATTAAAATAATCTCATTGTTGTCTGCAGATAATATTGATATGATTGAAATCTGCATTTGCATTTGCACGAGCTGGAGACTGAGAGAGTCCTTTAATCTTGTCAAACTACGTGACATTTGCAGACAGAGGCGACCAATCGGTAAAAATGAGGAATCTGCGGATGGACCATGGCGAGTAGAATGTGTAAACAAATCTAACCAGTTAACGTAAAACTAGTCAACTACTGTAGCCAAAGATCGCGCTTCTTTCGCCTTTAGATACATCTGGTAACGTCTGGTCATTGCAATAGCACGTTTCATACGGTTCATCCTCACAGCGGTATAACAAGCGATACACCTTAGTGAGAAACGCGATCTACTGATAAGCTAACAACAAGAGCAGACCATAACTTACATGATTTTAACAAGTCCAAACCAGATGACTGCGTTAATTTGTCCCTATCTATAGTTCCACAAAATCGTAGAAGAACATTCGACCTTTGAAAACACTGTCCAAATGAACGCCGGGTAACTCACTCTACAACACCAACATTTCTCGCCTTGACCTCGGTGGGGGGTGGGGGGGGGCTACTTCTTTTTAGTTTCAAAAGAGCTTAGAGGACCATTACCGCCCCCTACTGGACAGGAGTGTGGATCAGGAACTGGGAATAAAAATAAAAAAACTTTCTGCAGTATTAAACCCGTTCTTATCACAACTTTCAACAGTTGGCCATAGACTTCAGAGAGTGCCTTTCCAAGCAGGGTTTCTAATGTAGAATGAGTCTTCAGCTCCTCCTATTAACGCCTTCCTCTCCTGGACACAAGCCCAGCATTCTAACAGTACATGCTGAACAGATTCCAGTTTTTTGCAGTGGGCACACAATCCTGTTGGGTGCTTGCCTATTAGCTGTAGTGTTTTATTAAGACCTGTATGTCCTATCCTGAGATGGGTAATTGTTATTTCTTCTCTCTGGTTCCTACCCACTATTTTCCCGTCACCAACATGTTTCTGAATGTTGCAGAAATGCCTTCCTGTATCCCTGATATCCCAGTGCTCCTGTCAAATTCTTAGGATTTGAATCTTTAGCACATGAATAATTTTCATATGTCCACCTGCTTCCCCACAATGTTGTATGTGCATTAAAATCCCCACAACATATTATTTCCCACTCATCAACAGTGTTTAATATGTCCGCGGTGAGACTTTTACATGGATTAAAGTAGTTAAGGTTTGGATGGGGCAGTAATTATTAACTGTGATTGACTCATGCTCTATATTTACACTGACTAACTTGTACCTTATTCTCACATAAATGTGACCAA
>VUQG01013995.1:1220-15351 GCA_015106755.1 Etia nguti | reverse complement strand
AATCTCCAAAAGTTGATTCCGTTCATCTGGACGTAGCGTTTTGTGGGAGAAACGTTTCGTGACTCATCCAAGTGACTTCTTCAGTCTCAACTGACTGCAGGTTTCCCCAATCTTATAAACAGTACATTTGCATAACGACTGAAACCAGCCCACTGAAGGAACAATGGGCTGGGAGGTCAGTTCCTTAATCTTAATTATGCAAATTCTCATGACCATTGATCAACAACCACTGACCAAAACCCACTGATCAAAGACCACTGATCAATGGCCATGAGTACCATTCACAGAGAGTTGGGGAATGGCTGCAATCACAGCATTGTAAGATGGCGAAAGATGTACCCTTAGGCCCCCTCCTCGATTCAGAGACGGTCTTTCCCTTTACGTGCCCTTTAAGTGCCTGTTAAAGGCACTTTTTTCAACAGCATCTTACACACTTTAAAGACGCGTTTGTCTAACATGTGTTTGATTTCTTGTGTTTCAGGCCATCCGTAGTGTGGTGTGGCAGGACGTGTTCCCTCAGATCAAACTGTGGGAGTTCTACCAAGTCAAAGTGGACAGTGCTGTGGAGCAGTTTAGGACCCTGCTGCAAAACGGTGTGTAAATCCACAAAGAAGTCCCAATGCAACAGAGTTTAAAAGACATTTTTTATATAAGCTTCAAACACTCTTCAGCATGTTTTCAGTTGGACGGTAATTTCAGTGTTGGCTCTGAAGCCCAAAATAAAAATCTGTATTTATTGTGTGTGCATGACAAAGATGAGCACAAGTTTAAAAACCACATTAACATATTCACTGTATACTTAACATATCTGTGCCTGTTATCAGGTACCAAGCCAGACCACGGCAAGACTGGAGGGAAGACGGGCCTAAGGATCATTCAGGATCCACAATATCGTCGCTATGGCAACACAGTAGACATGAACTCTGCTCTGGAGACATTCGTACCTCACAGGTGACACTCAGAATCCACAGTACATTTCTGGAGTGTAATGTTGGGCTGTTGTTGTTCAACCGTAGTCCATTCAACGTGTAAACGTGCTGTGATGGATTTTCTTTGTTCTTTTGTGCATATTTTTCACACTTTTCAGGTCATCCAACACATTTTTAATATTGGACAAAGATGACCTGAGTAAATGTGTAATGTTTTTTTTTTTACCCCACAGTCATAAAAGGCTGATGGGGTATTATCAGCAGGGGGATGGGCGGGCAGCATGGACCCCTAATTTTGTGACTGCGATAACTCAAGAACGAGGCGACGTAGAAGCTTCAGATTGATACCATAGGTGTAACTACTAAAAAGCTTCAAATCTCAGTGACTTCGACGTCAGTGTCAAAGGTCAAGATTTATGAAAGTCTTGGGAATGTACTGACTTGAGAACAAGGCGATGCAAGAGCTTCATATTGATGCCACAGCTAGAAAAAAAATCTCGTACGTGTTTGAATCTCAGTGACCTCAGTGACCAAGGACACAGTAAGGATATGTGAATGCAATAACCTGAGAACAAGGCGACGTAGATACCATGTGTCTACCAAAGGCTGTGAGGGGTCGCACTGGCATTTATAAATTATGATTACATTTATTAAGGGAAAAAAGAAGATGTCCAAACTTATCCGGCCATATGTGGAATGAGGGAATGAACTGATTAACGGGCCACACCAAAGCCTGCTTGCTGACAGGCCTGTTCAGTCAAGACGTAACTTAAATGTCTGTCTGACAAAGTGAACTCAAAAATCTAAAGAATCCTTTTTCACATAGGACCAGGTCTTTTTACCTCATCATTCAGAAACAGCATTTTGTATTTACTTGGGTTATTTTTGTCTAATATTAAAGAAAAACGTGACAAATATTGCTCAAATGTAAAAACTCTGAATATGTGCAGATACTTTCACAGTACTGTAAGTATATAGTTGACGGTTGGCTCTAAGATGTTGCGCAGCCATCAAGTTAGAGCTGCAACAGGAAGTTTTAAAAATGCAATGTGGACAGTAAGAGCAATGACAGCTTTGCTAACACCGTGGCTCTCCAGTATTTGTACATGTAGGCTGTGTAAGAGTCAAGTGACATAACCACCTGATTAGAGCGATGCGTAACCTTATCCTGCACAGAGGTGTGGACCTGGGTAGGGATAAAAGCAGCAGCCTCCTGTCCTTGCATGCTAGCATTAACCACGTTCAGCAAGCTGATACTCTGTGTGTGGGTACAACTTACCCTGCATATCAGATCCATGGACCCCTGTGATGGACTGACAACTGGTCCACAGTGTATGAAAGAATGTGTTCTTAAATATCATCGTTCTTTTTGGTTTTCAGTCAGCTGACTTCACAAAGTCCCTTTTACTTAATAGTGTGAAAGTTAGTTCAATATTAAAATGAATCAGGACCTCTATTGTGGAAAGAAGACTGATGTTTTCATCTGCAGAGAGGACGTCCCTGTTCCTCCATACTGATGAAGAATTAGCACAGTATGGTTACAAAATAAACCTGCACCACAAATATTAAAAACATACATTGTTTTGTTTCTTCATCCTTCAGATATAATGAGTTACTTCTATGATGTTGACATTGACCACTGTAGTTAATGTAAAGTGTGTATATCTGTGTGTGCAGTATGTAACATGAGCCAGTACGTACAGCACTTTGATGTAATGTTGCTTCCCTCTGTAGCTTCTCACCTCAACACATTGAGGAGTGCTGCAGTTGGCTAAATCAGAAACTGACTGACCTGAATGCAGAGCAGTATCACATCGTGCACCAACATCAGGAGCAGGTAAGGCTGTGAATGTACAGGGCCACACCTGACATGTTAGCTAGAGGGTAAAAGCATCGAAATGTATTAAACCTGTGAATTAATGTCCGTCTGTCAGTCAGCATTGGGCCAACGCAGCCCCAGGTTTATAGCAAAACGACTGATAACACAACAGCTACATTTGAGACGATGCTGTCAGTTTAACTTGGAGCCAAAGTCTGTGGACACACTGTGAAGAGCAAAGAGGCGGAGCTGTGACGTGACCAGTAATCACCATTAAAACCTTCACATAAAAAAAGCTGGTAGTAGTCCTTCATGCTATCCTGTATCAGATGTTTAGGGCCGTTTACAATAAACGGCCCTAAACATTTATTGTTTAGCCCCCCCCCCCCCAATTGTCAAACCACTGCAGCACAGTACCTTTAATACTAACAGCACGCTGTGGTCTCTGTAATAAAATATGGTCAGCAGTATGGAACGCTACACTGAGGTCTAACAGGATGAGCACAGAGATGAGTCCACTGTCAGAGGCTGTAAGATCATTCATAACCTTCACCCTCCTGTACAGTGATGAGCTCTGAAACCTGACTGAAACTCTAAATAAACCATTCCTCTGCAGATGATCTGTTAGATGTTTTGCAACTACTCTTTAAAGATAAACTACCACCTTTACTAAGCTCCTGTGTGGACCGTTTCTATAGTCTCATTTGGTCATTTTCGGCAAACACCTTCTCTGTGACATGTAAAATCTTTAGCGATCATAAGTGAGGTTACTTTGTTTTAGAACAAATGTCTGATTTGTTGTTTTGCTCTGTCACAACCTCCTTCTTCTTCTTTGTCCCAACAGGCTGTCAACTGCCTTATTGGAAACATAGTCTATGAACGACTTGCTGACCATGGTCCCAAGCTGGGTCCTGTTACCAGGAAAAACCCAATGGTCACCAGGTAGATGAGTTTAAAGAGTTGGCTAATGAGAGAAAGGCAGAGTACAGCAGATAAAGTGTGTTAATAACTCAATACATTTACAATACAATACATTTAAGTTAGTTGAACACTTAATAATCCTAAGATATTATTATAGTAGTGTGCATACTATAAGTACGTATTAGGGGTAGCGCTGGCTTAGAAGTCAGTCGGCTGTATACCAATTAGAAGGTGGGTGGTTCAACCCCTGGTTCTCCAACCTGTGTGTCAAAGTATCCTTGGGCAAGATGCCGAGTTGTTCCAGATACATCAAAGTATGTGAACGTTAAGATAAAAGTACTCAGACTTATTTATATAAAGCACTTGGATGAATGTGTGTGTGGATGGGTGAATGAGGCCTACACTAAGAAAGTGCTTTCTGCTCAAACTGATAGAAAAGCATTATATACAGTACCAGTCAGTTTGATTGATTTATATGTTCTTTGAAAACGTGTTGATGTTGTGGGTGACAAACTCATTTGATCCTGAATAGGATCCATCAAATGATCAGCTGTCTAACATGAAGTGTTTTGACACAAAGTGTCCACAGCTGCACTCCGTTCACATTACCCGGGCGGCAGCAACACGATGATGCCATCGTTTCCATCTTCCTGTCAGGTATTTCACCTTCCCCTATCAGGACATGACTCTGGACCAGGAAATGCAGCTGCTGGACCAGCCAGACAAGATGTGCCATTTCCTGGCTCACAATGGTTGGGTGATGGGTGACGATCCACTACGGAACTTTGCTGAACCAGGTAAACGAGACGAGCCATAGCTAGGCACAAGGTAGTACAGGAAGACTGTAAATATTGAATATGTAGCTTAAATTTAGGTTGTAGCTTTTATGATGCTACTTTAAACTGTCAGTTACTGTTCTTACTGCGACCTATAAAGCAGAATAATAAGGTATTCTGATAAATGATGGTATCAGTACTGAAGTGCTTCTGTTCCATAAAGGCTCCAATGTGTACATTCGTCGGGAGCTGATCTGCTGGGGTGACAGTGTCAAACTACGATACGGCAACACGCCTGAGGACTGTCCGTACCTGTGGGATCACATGAAGAAATACACGCAAATCACAGCCAAATATTTCCACGGAGTTCGTCTGGACAACTGCCATTCAACACCTTTACATGTTGCTGAGGTATTGTCACATCTCACTGTACATCATACACTTAATGTCCAGGCAGACAAATGAAATTATTCTACGTTTAATTGTAATCCAGGACATGTTTGTAATACTTGTTTGTTTTTAGCTCCATGTTGTTGCAAAGTTGTTCTTCAGGCTTACATGTTAGAAATCTGTGTGTAATATCTCACTGGGGCCTAACCTCAGTGTTGAACTGTTCAGTTCTACAGACAAACAACATGTCGAGTGATCTCACAGTACATGTTTGTATTAGTTAATCTTAAAGCAAGAAAGTGTTCCTTTATTTAAATCATTGATGTGCCACAGTGATGTAAATAGACACAGCAACAATCAGACATTTGTGATAACTGCAGATCAGTGTGTAACGTGGCTGTGGCTGTGCTCGAGTTTTTAGCTTTAGTGCAGTCACAGTGGAGGATCATGCTCCCCTCACTTTATACAAGTGGCCCTGACATAGTAAAGTAGCCCTACACCTCCTGCTCAGTGTAATGCTCCTTAAGTGGAACTCTGGTTTCAAAGCGATCCTGTCATCATTCAGTGGATCATTCTACTATAAGGGCTGAGAGTCACAATGTCTTGTGGTCAAATGCAGATGCTGTAAGTCTGTGAAAATCCAGTGCAGTAAAAGGAAAAAATAAAAACAGTATGATGCTCGGTGGTTATCATCGTTGCCTCACAGCAGGAAGGTCCCGAGACTTTATTCACCATCTGCATGTTCTCCCTGTGATCGTGTGGGTTGTGTCCACACAGGCTAAAGGGCCCACCGATGTGATGGTTGTCTGTTTCTGTGTTAGCCCTACGACAGACTGCCCCCTGCCCCTCGCCCTGTGGGAGTGGTCTGAATTGCTGGGGCTTTGTTACAGTATACAGGCACCATCTAATTAACACCGCTGAATTATTATTGGATGCCCTGGCTGTCTTTGTTGTGTTTTGCAGAGGCTTTTGGAAGGATAGCTACTTCTTAGAGCATTAACTGTATTTCCAGATGTGACATTTACAGTCACTGTCACTTCAACCAAGTCCATCTGGAACTTGTTCTGGTTTCGTTCGAGAGCCGGCTTGTTCCATCTGGAAGTGATGAAGTAATAATTTGATGTCCGCCTGAGTGAGTCTAGTCCAGGTGCGAGCGACCGATGTAGGGAGATCATTTACATGTGCAAATGTTGCTGTGGCGTAACCTTTTGCTTCGATACATATTATCAGTTAGATTCTGTGTCAGTGAAAGAATCACAGGACTCTCCTAACTATAGCGACAAATATGATTAATGGTGAATTCAAGCACGCTGTAAAAAGAGAGGATACAGCGTCTGGTTTGTGTTAACAGAGCAGTGTCACTATAGACATGTTGTCCTGTATGAGCGTGTCCCTGCTAACAGTAGTTTTCTCCTCTCTCCTTGTCCATGATGTTGCTATATGTTGTTGTCCAGGCCATGTTAGATGCAGCCAGAGCGGTCAGACCCAATCTGTATGTGATAGCTGAACTCTTTACAGGCAGCGAGCTCCTTGACAATGTTTTTGTTAACCGGCTGGGAATTAGCAGTCTTATACGAGGTACACAACTAATGTGCAAGCTAAATGTGTGACTTTGTCTTTTTTCTCTTTCCACTGCATTGTTCTGCATCTCTCCAAACACTTTCTCTCTCTGTGTGTTCTTTGATTACACAACTGCACGATTCTGCTCCTTGGTCTAACTGGCTGAATCCCCTTCACATTCATTCTCCTCCTCCCCTTCCTCCTTCAATCTTTTTTTCATGCATGCCTCCTGCCCCCCCCCCCGCACTGGTTTGTCATGCTGTGGTTGGTTAGTTCATGCTGGATGTGGCCAGAACAGTGCGTCCTGACCTGTATGTGGTGGCTGAACTGTTCACCGGCAGCGAGGAGCTGGATAATGTCTTTGTTACCAAGCTAGGGATTACATCACTCATACGAGGTAAAGTACCGTGTGTATAATACACCCACAAATACAGGATCTTCATTAAGTGTTTTCTTCATTCATGTTTAAATATTTGTATAAATTCTATATCTTCAGAACTGGCCACAAGTCAGCTTGAATGAAAACATCAAATCCACACAAGCACATTCAGTCTTTCCCCTGACCTGAAACTCAAACTACTGAGAACTCAGTTGTTCCAGCTGTCCAGCTCTCTGTCCAGCTCTCTGTCCAGCTCTCTGTCCAGCTCTCTGTCCAGTTGTCGTCACTGCCGATGCTGGAATTGTGCAAAAAAGTTTGGAGCCTGTGGTGAAGTCACAGAGCGTGCAGTGTAAATGGTGAAAACTGAATTCTGAGCACTTCTGAACATTCCAGAGAGGATGGCATCGAATGGAAGATCATCCACATTTCAGTCATGCTAAACTCTTTATTGTTGTGGGACTGTTCCTGGAGCAGGCCCAAAGTTTAAAGTAAAAACCAAAAATGTAAATTGAGGAATCATAACTAGATTTTTTGGGCGTTCGGTGACATCTTTCAGTACTTGTAGTTGGGGTACTAAAAAACAACTTGAATAGGAAGTAACTTTAGTATGTAGTGAGGTCCAACGATCCAGTCTATACCAAAACCCTGTTAAAGAACACGATGTCACAGAGCTGCACCTCCTGGAGGTCATAATAACCGCCCCGCTCTTCTTTCTGCTTTACCGTGGTTTGCCTCCTTCCTGATTCCATATTTTTTGCACATTTTTCACACTTCATCAAACAAATGTAAATGTTATACAAAGATAACACAAGTAAACACAAAACGCAGGTGTTTATTATTAAAGGGTTTACACTGCAGGCCTTCGTGACTCTGTGTAGGTTACCAAAGTCACAGCTTTCATGGATTTTCATCCACAGTTGTCTGACCCACTGAGAATGGTAATCATAGCTCTTTAAAATCCTGTAATAAAACCAGGTAAACTCCAACACACCTGTGCAGTTAAAATCAGGGGACATAAATGTTACTGGACCGTTTTCACAGATTGAACTTTTCATCCAAATCATTGCTCTGATGTCATTTGTACTCAGACAGTTTATATTCACATAGAAACAAATGGAAAAGCCTTCTGTAACTGAATGTGTGAGTGACCTGTAAGTGATGCAGCATGGCGTGTGTCCACCTGTGTTTACGAGCGCTTACTTCTTTTGGTTTTTCGCCCTTCACTCGATCATCAGAGGCAATGTCAGCTGGTGACAGCCACGAAGAGGGCCGCTTGGTTTATCGTTACGGGGGTGAGCCAGTAGGAGCTTTTGTTCAGCCCAGTCTCCGCCCACTTACGCCCTCCATTGCACACGCCATGTTTCTTGATGTAACCCATGACAACGAGTGTCCTATCCAGGTGGGTCTCTTGAGGTCAGCTTGCAGTGAGCTTGGATAAGTCGAGCTGTTGTACGATGGTCAGTTCTCGGGTGTGTGTCTTGTTTACAGCTCCGCTCAGCCTTCGACTCTCTGCCCAGCTCTGCTATCGTGGCCATGGCGTGCTGTGCTACTGGTTCCACCCGTGGATACGATGAGCTGGTGCCACATCAGGTTATTATACATTTATGTTCTTACTATCATCTGACAACATTTTGCTGAACACAACAGAACAAAGTCTCCAATAATGGGGCGTATTTGTAAAAATGTGACTAACTGCTCATTTGTTTTTTCCAAATGAAAGACTTATTATCGAGTCGTCATTAGTGAGACACACGAGCTCTGGCTGACAAAGCCGTGGCTCTTCCACAGCGTGTCTTTGGTCTTTGGGGGGCTTTTTTGGACACACAAACTGTCTTTAGAATCCAAAACAGCAGAAGCAAACTGAACATAACAGAGGAACATAATAAGTCCACTTTACATTTTTAGATTCTTGCTTTTTTTAATGCTGATGTTCAAATGAATTTAGATTCATAGATATGATGCGGTTGAGTCTGTCATGTATACAATAAAATCCAAAAGTTTCAAGTCAGCTCCCATTTCTTTGCATTTCCAGTTTAAATAGTGCTAATTCACAAGTTTGCTTTTTGTATTTTATATTATGAGGCAGTTCATAAAATAAAGAAAATAAAAGTGTTACTTTGAGGCCCTGTGAGAGGTGCTTCAATAAGAACACACACCGACTCCATGCTTACCTGCGCATAGATCTCTGTGGTGAAGGAGGAGCGGTTTTATCCCAAGTGGAACCTGTCAGCAGTTCCTTCCTCTCCCAGTGAGGTTGGCTTCTGTACAGGCATCATAGCTGGGAAACGGGCACTGAACAAGCTGCACCAGGAACTGGCTGCACAGGGATTCATACAGGTACACACACACACACACACACACACACACACACACACACACACACACACACACACAGGAAGTGCTTTCTTCGCTAAAGCCGACGTCTTCGTCTTTGGTGCTCCACCTTTTGGTACAGTTTGTCCAACTTCTCCTGTCCAGGTGTACGTGGACCAGGTTGATGCAGACATCGTTGCAGTGACTCGTCACTGTCCCAGCACCCACCAGTCTGTGGTAACAGTGAGCAGGACCGCCTTCTGGGACCCCAAAACCCACCAGTACAGCACCAGTGTCCCGCCCATGTTCATTCCTGGTACAACAACATCATTACCATGATTTTGAATCTTAGTGCAGCTGACCACATTTGGTTTTTTTATTCATTATTGTAATTGATTTATTTTTTTTTGATTAGTTGGATCTGAATAAACACATCTGACTAATCTTATCATTGCATTTGGGAACAAGTGCGCTCCTCACTCAAATCAGGTACTGGTACTTGTAACAAACCCACAGCAGACCCGGGTGCACGTTCATGCTTTGTAGCGTCTCTTTATTCATGGTTGCTGTGTACACTCGGCTGCGGCTCTGCCGCTGCCAGCCACACACATCAACAACAACAACGACATGATAGGACCCCGTTCAGTCTTTTAACCCAGCGAGGCGTGATTGCAGATGCCCTGCAGGTGCGTTCGCCTACCCTGCAGCGGCATGAAGAGATGGAAATGATAAAATCCTGGTTTAAATATGCTGTCCTGGGTCAATCGGCTCTCTGAAACGTTTCTCCATCAGCTCAGATATAGTCCCACACTGATACAGCTTCAAAATAATTCTCCCTGCTTCTCACGAGAACTAGATGAACCCAGAGTCTGTCCTGTTTAGAGACATTAGGACCAGCTCATAATTGCTTGATATTGACTTTTATTTATTTATTGTTTTCAGTCCATTTTTTTAGGACACATTTTCTACAAAAAGGCAGTGCGTGTGCTGTGTGTATATATGTTACCTGGCAAAGTCGGATCACACATTAGGTGTGCAACATTTACACATGTATTTACAATGCATGCTGCCACCTTTCCCCTCTTCCAGGGAAGATAGAGGAGGTGGTGTTGGAGGCAAGGATGGTGGAAAGGAGGGCCGGGACATATAAGAAGGATGAGAACTATATCAACGGCATGCCAGAATACACAGTGGAAATTAAAGAGCACATCTCGGTAAACACTGTCAGCATCGTCTTTAACACAAGTGTGTTTCTGAGCATTAGTGGCAGAAGGACGATATTGAGCTGGTTCTGCTGTGTGCACAGTTGGATGAGAGTACAGTGATGAAGAAAGCTGGAGTGACATCAAAAGGGCGATCAGAGTTTGTGCACGAGATCACCTTCCAGAAGCTGACACCCGGCAGCATCATTGCCTTCAGGTAACACACACAGAAACGTCACACATGATTTTGTGTTGTGGACACTTTTCAGATGCACGTTTCCCTTTTGTCTCCTTCTCACAGGGTTAGTTTGGACCCCAAAGCCCAGAAGCTGGTGGGGCTGCTGAGGTATTATCTGTCCCAGTTTAGCCCAAAGTACAGGAGAGGCAGTGTAGCAGATGAAAGCCCACCAGACGCACTGAAGAAACCCCTGGCACAGTGAGTGCACGTGCACCACATAAGCTTTATTATTTTGTGGTATGGATGAAATGGAGCTTCTTAGTTGTAATGCCGGAGAAAACTGACAAAACGTGTCTCGCTAAGATGAGATGCAACGGTACAAAAGAAGCTCCAGTGTAAACTCTGAAAGGTAAAGCTAGCATATCAGAGACACAGATATGCAGAGTACTTCATTCTGTTAAGTAGTATAATATTTTAGCTAGAACACACACTTCTTAAATACTCTGTACGCATACACAGACCCAAAAATTGAGCGTTTTTGTCATCATAGCTTGATGAATATAACCAGCTGTCATGAGCTCCATAAGGGTGGTGTAAACTGGGGGCTTGTCTGGTCAAACACTTGTCAGTCACATCATTAGTAGATTGCTGTACTCTGACCATCCATAAGTTACTAGGACCATAAAATCATCGGGAAAACATGACGGGATAGATGAACAGTGCTGTTTGTTTTCATGCTTTTAGCTTCAGGAGTAGTTTGAATGTGCAGCGCAATGGAGACTGTTGGCTGTGTATCAGCTTCTTATTTAAACTGTGTTTAACAGGCTCATGTCTAAGCTGACGCTGGCAGACATGAATGTCCTGCTGTTTCGCTGTGACACGGAGGAAAAAGAGGAAGGTGGAGGCTGTTATAGTATCCCAGGCTGGGAAACTCTCAAATACGCAGGACTTCAGGGTACTTATACAGCAGTTTTTATGTTCTTCAGTACAGCTTCTACTTCATCGAGGATGTAGACAGTGTTTTGAAAAGAGACCAAATCAATGTTACAAAAGTGTTGTTGTTGTGTTTGCAGGTCTGATGTCTGTATTTGCTGATGTTCGTCCCAACAATGACCTGGGCCATCCTTTGTGTGCCAACCTCAGGGAAGGAGACTGGCTCATAGACTTTGTCGCCAATAGGCTGATACACAGAGAGGGGCCGCTGGCAGAGGTGAGACTGGGACAGGTTTAAGGCTACTGTTTGTAATTACTCTGCCTCTTACCACCATAGGGCACCTCACACAGGTCTGGTTCTGGGTTTGAATTTTCTGTGTGTAGTTTTCACATTCTTCCTGTCCCTGTTGGTCCCAGTACTCCAGAGACACTGTGGGAGGGAATCACCACTAATGTTAGGTTGATTTAGATAACAACGAAGTGCTGATTGTGCTAAATGACTGGAGCCGTTGTGTTGAGAGAAAAAACATGACAGAAAACAATGAATGGATGAAATGTATTTGAGACTTTAATCACCGAATAAAAACAAGATGAAAATACTCAGAATGGAGGGTGTGTGGAAGTGATCCAGTCAGAAATCATCTGCAGGTTAGACGTGCACATTTGCTCCGCCCCCAGGAAACAACTACAACTAGCTCCCATGCTGTTTCTCATGAAACCCAATAAAGTCAATACTATAGAAGAAGAGAAGAGTACATATAGACTCTTTGTAAACTGTGTCACTGTCAACAGTAAAAACATGACAAACTTTATACTCTCCAACAATCTGATGATATTTAGTTGGCTAAAACTAAAATAGTTCAAAAGCTGACTAAAGCTAAATGAAATCAAAATTGGCACTGCAGGAAAAGCAAAGTCTGCAACATGACCAACACAGAAATACAATAAAGTTATGCATTTCCTTAAATTGTGCTCCAAAAACATAAAATCACAGGCTGTTGGCTACAAAGTGCTAATGCTACCGAGTCATTTGCTAAGGCCCATGTGTGACCCAGCTGCCACTGGGACACAAGCTTTAATATTTCTGTGCCTGCCTGCCCCGGACCATATCTGACCACGTGGGGGAGGTTTGCTTGGTTTCTTTGAGAAAGGTGCTGCAGAGCACTGAGTACTCCTGTGTTCTTCCTCAAACACGGCTGTTTGTTTTTGTCAGACACAAGTTTTCTGTTCTGTAGATCATCTTTGCAGCTTTGTGTCTGCAGGTGGGTCACTGGTTGGCAGCCATGTTTAATTTCCTCAAACACATCCCACGCTACCTCATCCCCTGCTACTTTGATGCCATCCTAGTTTCCACCTACACCACAGCCCTCGATGCCACCTACAAACTCATGTCGAGGTAGGCTGTGCTCGTGTCTGCGCCTGTCGACACAGCAGATCTGTGTTTGTGGTATTCAAGTGAATGTTAGTTTACAGCTCATTTTCATTTCTGTGTCTGGTTCGCTGCGGTCGAGTGATGACGCGTGTCTGTCTTCTGTCTGAACAGTTTTGTCCAGAACGGCTCTACCTTTGTTCGTCACCTGGCGCTCGGTTCGGTTCAGATGTGCAGTGTTGGACGCTTTCCCGCTCTGCCTCCTGTTTCTGCTAAATTAGACGACGTCCCGTACCGCATCGGTCCAATCACTGGCCAGAAGGAGCAGTGCTGTGTCTCGCTGGCTGCAGGTAACGGTCACACACATCTGATGCCGTGTTTCCCGATGAGTCATAAAATGGTGTTTTAAGTCACGTCTCTTCATCAGGTCTTCCTCATTTCTCTGCGGGGATTTTCCGTTGCTGGGGCAGAGACACCTTCATCGCTCTCAGAGGACTGATGCTCCTCACTGGGAGACATGTCGAGGCTCGGTGCGTGTCCCCGTGCACCTCATCTGATTCTCATGTCACACGAGTGTATTAGTTGGACTCGAGCAGTTTTAGATTTCCTTAGAAACTAAATTCCTTATCATGGTCTCCATAGCAACATCATCCTGGCCTTTGCAGGGACTTTGCGCCACGGTTTGATCCCCAACCTGCTGGGGGAGGGTCGATGTGCCAGATACAACTGCAGGGACGCTGTGTGGTGGTGGCTGCAGTGCATCCAGGTGGGAGCTGCTGTGAAAGTGATGTGAATGTCACAAGCTGACTTAAACTAGAAACAAGAGTGAGAGCAGAGTAAGAGTACAAGGAGACTGAAGTATTTCCTGACGTTTAGACATTTGGAGGACTTAAAAACTTCACAGTATTGAAAACCCCCTCAATGAGACGGGGTTTCAATGATGCTAAACATCATTGTTTAACTTTCAAGCTTAACCTGTTCATTAAATCTGTGTTTAAACAAAGACCTTTGTACGTACATGCTTCTGTTCAGGACTACACTACCCAGGTTCCCAGAGGGCATGAAATCCTTACCTGCCCTGTCACACGCATGTACCCCACTGATGACTGCGAACCTTGCAAACCTGGAGAGGTGGTACGTATACACACACACACACACACACACACCATGGGTGGCTTTTAGAATTTGGATCCTGGAGCTCACTCACTTCACTGAAAATCCCACACATGGCCCTTCAGCCAGTATTAGTTTCTCTACATTAGAGGGGATACATATAGAGGACTCTGCAAACGTCTCATTTCTTTATATTTTGCTTTCTTGTGATTCTTTTTTTTTTTTTTTTTTTTTTTCTTTTTTGGGTAT
>VUQG01013994.1:1148-14636 GCA_015106755.1 Etia nguti | reverse complement strand
AAAAAAAAAAAAAAAAAAAAAAATAAAAAAAAAAAAAAAAAAAAATGTTAAAAAAAAAAAAAAAAAAAAAAAAAAAAAAGTTTCTTTTAAGCTGCTGTAAACTTGCAGTTTGATCCAGATCTATCATCAGAGTCATGTTGAACATTTTCTGCTTTCGTTTAGTGGGAAAAACAGCTTGAAAGTTTAAAAACTATTTACCGTGGACATTCTTTCTGTCTGTAACATATTACAGTGGCAAATTCACATATTAAACATGACCAAAGTTCTAACGATGACATAAGTGTATGAGCCAAATGCTCTGGCTTCTTTTTTGTTTTTTGGAGGGTTGGTTTGTTTGTATTTGTTTTTGTTTTTTTCCTACTCTTTGCTGTGCATTGTGTCAGACAGAGGAGATAACTGTAATATTGCCATCTCAGGCACGCAGCTGTAAGTACAGAAGCCCCAACCTCCTGCTGTTTAAAACTTTTGTTTGCAAGCGGCAGCGAACCACAAATGGTTTGCCTCGAAGGGGGAGGAGCCAAAATGTTTTGTTGCTTTTGTTTTGTTTTTTTCTTTTTTCCCAGACAGGAAGGTGAGCTGAAGGGCTGCACCAAGAATGTCCAAAAATATGGAGCAAGACTTGAGAATAATGGCCCACTTTTTCAAATGAAACCAGAGTTTTCAGTACTCCTTTATTTCTTAACAAGGCAACATGGTCGGCTCTTATTCTCCATTGTGTGAACGACTCCCACACCCACTGGGTCTTGATTCCAGTGGGATTCATGCATACGTTACCAGAGTTGGGATGTTGAGGGAGACACTTGTTGCTTGGTTGGTAGCAAATGAAAACGGGTGCTGGCTGTTTTTGAAGAAGAAAAATAAGAGTCTTAGCTAAAACAATAATCCATTGAGCAGCCAAACAGACTTGGATGTGAGCCAGCCATTCATGTTCCACCAGAGCTGTGCAGTGAAGTGCGTCACCTCGACGCAGCTGACCTTTCTAGTTATTGAACCATGACAAAGACAACTCTGAGAGACACACACGGCTTTGTACTGCTGTTCTTACGTGGGCTGTTATCAGCGGTGTTATTCCCAACTCCTAGCCTAAATCTAACTCTAAAAAAGTTTAGCGTTTTATAAAGTTTTTGTTATTTGTCTTTTTTTTTGTTTTGTTTTTTTACATTTTCATATTTCGGTATTAATTTAAGGACACTAGTAGCGATCCAAACACAACACTGTGAATGTGCCTTTTCAGTCACCACTGCCTCTGATTAAACCAGAGGTCTGGTGATTGGTAGAATAGTAGAACAGTACAACCAGATATGCAAATCTTAAGTGTTTTTCATTTCAACTCTGTCTGATCGCTGTCTGTCTCATTGGGGAAAACAGTTTTTGATCCAAAGTCAGCAAACCTTGCAGTGACTTTTCATCACAGATGACTAATTCTGTACATGCAGCTCTTATGGCTGTGTGATAAGTGAAATTTAACTCTGGTGTTGCTTCAAAATAATTGCCCAGAGACATTTTAAAATGCCAGCTGAGTGAGACTTGTTTCTGGAAAGTCTTTGGCTGTAATAATTGAGCTTCACTGCTTTCAGTGCTCCTGTACTTTTTACTTTCTACTCACCAGTATTCATGTATAGTGCTGTTGCTCATTAAATCATAATCAGAAATGAAATCATACAGACATTTTGGATTATGTTGTGTTTGTAGACTCATGTAGACTCTTCCTTGTTTAACATCAGTAGTTTTCCAAAACTGTGTATTAGGGAGCTGCGCTGTTAGCACGTGGGATTGCTGTTTCCTTGGTCTGAAAAACAAATGAGCGAGTCAGAGGTTTTTCAATGAAGTTACAGGTAACGACAGGAAAAAGCTGAAAGTTAAAATGGGAACTGCTGTTTGGTGTAAATGGTAAATGGCCTGCATTTGTATAGCGCTTTACTTAGTCCCTAAGGACCCCAAAGTGTTTTACACTACATTCAGTCATTCACCCATTCACACACACGTGATGGCAAGCTACATTGTAGCCACAGCTGCCCTGGGGCGCACTGACAGAGGCGAGGCTGCCAGACACTGGCGCCACCAGGCCCTCTGACCACCGCCGGTAGGCAAACATGGGGTTAGTGTCTTGCCCAAGGATATTTGGCATGTAGACTGGAGGAGCCTGGGATCGAACCACCAACCTTCCAGTGAGTAGGTGACCCACTCTACCACCTGAGCTACAGCCACCCCATGGGTAGTATATTGGTAGAGATAAGAGATGCTCCATAGCATCAAATGAGTATTGAACAGCAGTCAAAGATGATCGGCAGAAAATAAACACAGTGACCTTTCAATGAGCGAACCCTTGTTTGTTGGCCAGTTATATTATAATTAAATTGTATTAATTGTTCCCCTTCACAGCTCAAGATGCTTCAAATTGTAAGGCAAAGAGTATTCACCAGTATTCCTTTAATTATTTATGTTTTTAATAGAAATTAATTTGCTCTAGGCAATAACAATAAAACAGGACTATTAAGAACTAGTAATGTATTTGAGGACAAACTAAAATTAAAAAAAAAAAACCTCATAAAATAAAGTGAATTGCACAATAATCAAAAAGATCAGTAAATAAAATGCTTTGTTGGGTTGTTGACCGACAGAACTAAAAAAAGTTCTGTCTGTAAAGCAAAATTAATCAAAAGTCAAGTATTTGGAAGTGTCATCAATTCTCATGAAGAAGTCAGTTCAGCAATCAGCTGATAGTCATATTATGGTCAGTGAGTGCGATAAGGCGCCCCCCCCACACACACACTTTTTTACGACCCCTATGAAAACAGGCTGAGCTCTCTGTTCAGAAGATACACCGTCAGCATCCTACCACGTATGAGCTTTGTCAGCTACTAAAATCACATTTTAAGACATAATTGCAGACAAAAGCTTATTTCCTGAGATTTTCCGTTTTCCTATTTTTACCCTTCATTGTTTTTTCCTGTTTTGATTAATTGTCCAGATTGCATTCCAGACTGTGTTTCCTCTATCACTCTTACCTCTCTTTATCGCTCTCTCTGCTGCAGCCTAACTTGTACCCGACCGTGGGCCTTCAGACTCCAGGGGAGGTGGTGGATGCAAACTTCGGGCAGCACCCCTTCGTGTTTGACATTGAAGACTACATGAGAGAATGGAGGACAAAAATTCAGGCCCAGATTGACCGCTTCCCCATCGGAGAGCGCGAGGGCGAGTGGCAGTCCATGATCCAGAAGTAAGAGAGTTAGAAGGCTCAAATTATTTGCATGTAGTTTAAGCTAAATACATTTATTTTTATTTATTTTTTTTAATCTACATGCTTTGTTCACTTATAATGATGTCTGCCCAGTGATAGGGTGCCACGGGGATGACTTTTTAAGAATAACCTAGAGATTGACTTCAGTCTGCTTCCCTCTGGAAAAAAAAAATAGCTGGGAAAATTGTGGAAAACAAACATTGCAGGAAATAAACGATTTTGATATGTCCATTTAAAAAAGGGTTGGTTTTTTTTTGTTTGTTTGTTTTTTTTTTTTCCAGCCAGATGGTCTACAAATAGATGTCCCTATTATGATTTCTGAAGTTTAAGTACAAGTAGGAGAAGTGAAAAGCTAATCTGCAGATATGTTTCCTATACCAAAGTTTTATCTATGTAATGTAACCACCACTTGGCTCCTGATGTGTGGGTGAACAATACTAAATGTCCCCGACATCTTCCACACATTAGAGCAAAAGGGGACTGACCTATTTAAGGCTCATGAGGAACAGTATTATAATGTTCAGTTTCTTTGTTGTACAGGATTATCAAATCTCAAATTTTATCTGCAAATTTAACAATTTTATCAGGATACAGAATAGCAAGCCTTAATCAACAATTTTTATCTTTATCTGATACAAGTGGATGGATGATTTTCTAGCCCACTGAAATAAAGACTTTTGTGTTTAGCACAATCTTACTGTGCTAAACACTCATGCTTATGAATGTATGGATTAAAGGACCTTAAAGTTTAAGTACATTTAAGTACAGATTTGACATAAAATTTGGCACTTTAGCTCTCACTTCTGCTTGACTGCCTCATGTAATGTGGCAGAGCTAGTTGAAGCAGACATGGAAAGCCATACGGAGAGTTATTACCATCATTACTCCATATTTCACAGCTGATTGGATTTTAAGAAGACCTTAAATGGTTGAAAGTGCTGGTCGTTTCAGTAGTACCAGCAGCAGACTGACCAGATGGAGGAGAGGGAGTACTTGACCTTGTGACCTCAAGGTATTCTTCAGCATAAAACCAGTTGCCTGCTTCTCCTAAGTTAACGCCTCTGCAGGGTCTAAGTACTGGCTATTTTTATATTTACTTTAAAAAAATGTATACTATTGTTTGAGCTGTTTATTTTCCACAGGTAAAAAGTTAATAAATAGATGTTGTAACATAAAATAACTCTTAATTCCATTTTCCTGTTCAGCTAGCGATGTTGGTGTGGGCGCATAAATGACAGCTAGACTTGTTCAAAGTATAACGTTCCTCTTGGTTCAAATGGGTGTGAAAGTGTGTGTTTTACAAGTTGTATAGACGCAGTTAACTGCTTATCTACTGACAGCGTTATGGTGACTGCAGTAGGTCTCACACAGTTTTCATGTCACACAGACACACACTCAGGCCTGTTATTCGACTGTTTTAACAGCACATTAATCATTTACTCATTTATGCTCACATGAACAGGAGACAGCTGACCAGAAATTTACATTCTTGTTGCATCCAGAGCTTTTGATCAGTTATTGTAGACTGATCAGTGTTCATCTTGTATTGGCTAAATGTAAAAGTCTTAGAAGGATGCTGTAGGTGACAGGACTACTACTAACATGAAGAGCATCAAGGCCCAAATGGACCGTTCGACATCGAAGAGCCGGAGCTGTGATCCAGAAGTGAAAGATGCAGGGCTTGGTTTCTCTCATGCTATGGGCCTGACAGGATTAGCTCTCTGTTGCTATGATTACTTATCCTGAATGGATTTAAACTCCATTTGATGGGGATTGGAGTTGGGGGTGGGATTGAATAAAGGGACTTATTGCCTTTATCCAGATGTCGCCTCACAGGCAGGAATAGAACCAGGAAGTTTCTGATCTCACACCAGTGCAGCATATTGTCTCTGTGGAACAATGATAGCATGATGATCAGCCGGTGAGAGTGGCAATGTCTTGTCATAAGACGGCCTGAGTTTGAGGCCTGAAGCATGAAGTTTGGTTTAGCTTTGCTGCACTAAGGGAACTCGTCATCAACGTAGTAAATGGGGTCTTTGGCTTTAGCCGTGCCTGTAATTTGATTAATGAAAAGTCAGACACACACACATACACTCAAAGAAAACGTATCATGCTCATATTCAACTGCATATTTTTATTCTTGAACTCTGCCAGAGTAGCTTTGTATTATTCACAGTTCAAATTAATCCTTATAAAGAATCCTTATTAAAATAAGAAAAACATAATGGAAATGAAAACAAACATGAACTGACTTTCATTTGTGAGGCACGGTGTACAGACAGACTTCCTATTTTAACTTGACACCCTCCCCTCCCCCTTACCACAATGGTGTGCCCACAGTAAGCCCACAGCCCACAGTTCTCCTGTACAGTGAGGGATTGTGACTTTACCAAAAAAAAGGTGGATCATTTTATTTTGATTAATTAACTTGGTGAGCAAAATTATGACATAGCAGATAGAACAGATCAGAGAAAGCTACACAAATGAGACCAGCGTAGAGTTCAAGAGTTGAAGTTCAGTCTTGACAGTGAAAACAACGAAACAAAACTCAACTTTAGTTTTGTATATAGTAGCTGTTTCAGCTTTTGACTGTCAGCAGACTCTGTTATGCTACTGCTGTGGTCCAAGTTCTGAAATACAATCGGTTCAAGAGAAATTTGTGTGTAGTGGTGCTGTAGAAATTTGGGTGTAATCAGGCCAAAAACAAAACCTGCTTTATCTCACTTAATGTGATACATCCCTGTTCAAAATCAACTCAGTTGGACCACTTTTTGTTCTGTCCTGACAGAAAAGTTCAGTTAATTTTACTTCTGCTGAAGCAACATTAACAAATATGAAAGCAGTAAAAACAATAAAAGCAGTGTGATTGTAGAAAATCTGCTTCTGCTATGTCTGATCAGTGTATTTTGGTTTTTGTTGTCTCATCAGGATGGTGGCTTCTTACCTGGTGCACCACAGCTATTGCGCCACAGCTGAAGCCTTTGCCAAATCCACCGATCAGGCCGTGCATGAGGAGCTGGCCTCCATCAAAAACCGGCAGAGTGAGTGCTCCTATGTTTCTACATCTATTTTTAAAGCTGACACTGTCAGGGTATGTGCTGTTTTTGCAGAATTAGAAATCGTAAAGGAACCAAAATGGTTGGTATGGTTTCTCTCTGCGAGCCACAGTCAGCCAGCATATATTGATTCCTAATACACTAACTTCAAGAACTGTATAGTGTAAACATCAGTGTATATGATATACATATATTGAACAGGAGCCTGATCATCAGAAACCATAAGGGAGAAGTGACACAGTAACATTGGGTCGTATAGGTTTGTTTGTTGATTTTTTAATGCAACAATGCATCTGAGTGCAACCTACAGGGAGAGTAAACCTAATGGAACCCATCATGTAAAAGATGTTGGGATGACCCTCCCTTCTTACTGGAGGTGGAGGTCGTTAACGATAGTATTCAAAACCTTCATGCGGGATTTCACTGTTGTTTTGCAGAGATCCAGAAGCTGGTGTTGTCGGGTAGAATGGGTGAAGCCATTGAGACCACCCAGCAGCTGTACCCCAATCTCCTGGAGAGGAACCCAGACCTTCTCTTCATGCTCAAGTAAGAACATGGTTGCATATAAAATGTATGTTATACATGTTTACACTTGTTACATGTTTTATTTAGATAGATTATGGTATATTGATATTATCTAAACCCTGTTATCTGTCACACACCCTCACACAGCCTCACTATAGACAGTGAATTATTTAATAATCACATTTAAAGAAAGGGGATAAGATATAGATTTCCTGCATTGCTTTGAAAATGGCTTCACTCAGCCCAACTTGGATGGAATCAAACATTCTGCTTTCTTTTGTTTCTATAAGCTGAATGACTACTCTCTTTCACATATGTAGCTCTATACTTAAATACCAAGTTATGTACTTTTTCCTACTTTGTTTTCCTTCTTTTTATCTGTCCTCCTTTCTTTACATCCCTTTCTTTATTTCGTCTATTTCCATCTGTTGTTGCTCTGTGTGCTTTTTCACCTTATTCCACCTCTTTATTTTCATACCATCCTTCCTTCCTCTTCCATTTTTCTCCCTTTTAATCTTTCCTCACCTCTTCCCATCTTTCCCCAGGGTGAGACAGTTCATAGAGATGGTGAATGGGACAGACAGCGAGGTGAGATGTCTGGGAGGTCGCAGCCCAAAGTCCCAGGACAGTTACCCTGGGTCACCCCGACCCTTCAGCAGCCCCAGCCACAAAGCCAGCAGCTCCCAGCCCTACCTCACAGGTACAGTCCAACTGTATTCACATATTCACAGTGTGAAAACTTCACTTATCTTTGGGGGAAAAGAGGCCAGAGGCAAATAAAAGGGAGGATTTTTTTCTTTCTTTCCCTGACCTGAGGACAAATATTCACCAGCTTACAGACACCATCTCTACACCCATGTTAGAATCTGTGTCTGCAGCACAAACTAAAGCCCACCACATTTTTTTCTCCTCTTGAATGACACAGATGTTCCTCTAAAAGCAAGGTGCAACAAAAATACAAAACAGTGTTTATATTACTATTTAATAGAAATTAGTGGATCTCTTGAACCAGTTTGAGTTGTTCTGCCATACCCTCATTAGCATGTGTGGCAACTGACTTGTCTTTTCAGGAGCGTTAACTACACATTGCTGTTCTATGATTGTTTCTTATACCCTTTAAGCATCTGAGGCAGCATAAATACCTAATTGATTCTTCAATGAAATAAAACGGGATAGGTAACAGGCTGTGAATGCATTTCTCTTCTTTGTAATGTTAAAGCCAATAAACTGCCAGTGAAGTCCTTTTCTCTCTCTCTCTTTTTCTTCTTTTTTTAGTTGCAGCAATAAATGTTAAATATTTAAAATTTAGTGGATCCAACTCAACACATTCAGCTCACATTTGCCGGCAGCGCTTGTGCAAAGCACACAATAAAAAACTGGAGCTCTAATTAACAACCAGATAGGAGGGAAAAAATACTGCATTTAATTAGACTATTGGCTTTCTGTTTTTGTTTTTTTACAGCTTTGTGCTGTTACTTTATATTGTGACTTGTTAGAGAGAGTGATACAAGATTCTGTAAACTGTTGCACTTGTGGAGAAGATGTTTAACCATTAAATGAACTGTAGTTTAATGTGAGTGTCAATTCTATAAACGGTATAAACAGTTTAGCCCCAGAGCAACTTATCCAAAGATGAGACTCCAGTAAAAAGTAGGAAGGAGTGTGATGAATGATTTAAATCCATGCACGCACACACACACACACACACACTAGATCTAAATTTGCAGATCAGAGCATTAGGCTTTTTCATTCAATGTATTTTTCATTATTATTCAAAAAAACATCGTATTTGTTGCTTTGTTTTGTCATTCTTCTGTATGTTTTAAATGTATTTATTCTAGTTTTGTATCTGTAATGTATTTTCCTAAAAGTGAATTACTGTCATTTGTTATGCATGTAAAATCCAAACTATGGGCAGTGGTTGGAAATCAGCTGCGAGCAAGGACATCAGAATGGATGCATTAGTTCTATTGTGTTTAGTAATTTGAGGTTTGTCTGTCACTTTATGAACATGAAATATGTCTAACTCTTCGACAGCAGGGTTCGACAGCAACTGCTGTAATGGTGTGACGTCTAATAAGAGCCACAGCTCCTCCCCTCACAGTCATAAGCCCTGCCCCCCTGGCTCTGGCTCCACCCTCCCGGCATCCGACATCAGCCTCAACGGGAGTCGCAGCCAACAGCCAATAACCAGGTATGGAAACAAAACACTCACACAGCAGTAAAAGCTGCAGGTGGTTTTTTGGTTTTGTTTTGGTTTTTTTAACCAGCATACCATTACAATTTGACTTTAAAAGATGTGTAAATTTCATCATGAGACCTTCACTTTTCCTCCATCCCTCCAAATTTTTTTTCATCTAAACTTGATAACGGTAAATTAGACTTTCAATCAAAATAAGCCAGTATCACTTTATAATAATCATTTTCTATTCACCACTGAACAATTATGAATTCATTATTAAACTATAGTAGATATTTCTTTGTGTAACAAGCATTAAAATTATATTAAAATTATATTTCCTAATCAGTGGTTATGCATTATAGTGTTATAAGAGAGGATTTTTTTTATTTTTTTTTTTGACAGTGGGACACATTACATCACTTTGCAATATAATAATGTATTTGTTAATGATTTCCAAATGTTATTCTCATTAGTGAGTCTGTCCTCGTTCTCAGGGGTTCAAGTACTGCTGTTAGGTCAAAGCTGCCGGCGTCTCAGAGGTACACGTAAAGCATCTGTTGGTGTTGGTCCTGTGAGCCACATGTCATGGCATCTAAACCACAACCTTTTACTAAGGCTAACCAGATGCCTAGTAATATGAAACTAAACGGCATGTGAAACAAAACGAACTACAGTGTTCACATTCACTCCCCTGCCTGCTTACTCACGAGCTGTTTAAGACAAGAACTATAAGCATCAACTTTTAAAAGGGCTTCAAAATATTTAGATGCACCAAAAATATTTATGCAGTATTTATTTAACCATTGTTGTTTAACATTATTTTGTGAAGTCACAATAATTGCCCAGATAATGTTCATAGATTGTTCAAAAACTAATTACTGGAAATTAAAATGAAAATATAATTTGTTTGGTTTTTTGGAGGTTTTTTTTCATGAATCTTCATGGCATCACTTCTCTCAGGGACTGAAAGTCTCACGTCTTAGTAATTTGGTTTCCAGCTATCATTGAGGAAAATTTTCTTCCCTTGAACTTTCTGCAATGTGATTGGATAATTTAACAGTTTCAACGATCTATCAGAAACATGTGCCTTAAGACTTCAGACAGTTATTTTTATTTATGGCGGTTATTTTTGTTTATGGTTATTGGTTATTTTTAATATTCTACGCTCCAGTCAACAGAGAGGCGTTTTTTGTTACCTCCTTGTCGAACTAATCTAATGCAGAGGACAGTGCAGTATAGACCAATGGCAGCATGGAATTCACTCCCACAGTTTTTGAATTTAGGAATAAACACAACAACTATTTGTAAAAAAATGAGACATTACATATTTACACAGGAATAATCCTTAGAATTTGTTATTTTTTGGTCTTAGACGTTTTATGTGATGAGCATGTTGGTCCCTAGCGATGGAGTTAATAATTTAAAAAAGCAAAAATGAGCTATTGTGAATCCTATTGATGTTTAATGTAGAGCTGTTTTTGTTTTTAATTGTGTTGTTCTGTTGTTTATGAGCCTTATTAGAACTAAGGATGGAAGTCATGTCCATCCTGTAATGGTTGCATTAATGCTGAAAACTTATGTAGACAGAAATCACTCAGGAAGCCATAAAAATATTGATAAATAATCAATTTTAAATGGAAGCTGTGCTGGCAGTGGTTTAAAGCACCTTAAGAAAGCTGTTTTTTGTGAACTGGTGCTGTATATATTAAATTTAATTCACTTTAAATCAGAGTAGTATAATATTGGTGCCTCCGGTGGTGTGTTAATGCATTCACTTGGCAAGCAAAAGGTTGCTGGTTGGATTCCAGCCAAAAGTAGCTTCTACAAATCCAAACAGTGTCCACCTCTAGAAGCTGCTGACAGTTTCTCGTGTCTTCTCTCAGTAATGAGGTTGATATGGAGGTCGATCACTTCACAAATGGAGTGACAGAATCGTCTTCCAATGGTTTTCTCAACGGCACCTCCAAACATGCCACGGAGCCCGACGACTGTGACGCAGACATGGGTGGGTAGAGCATGTGGAGACATTACAAACTTGATCTGAGATTTTGGATGTTGCGTTGTAGTACTAGCAGCTTTTTTCTCCTTCAAGATTTCATGCACACATTGTACGTGTCAGACACTGTCACACAGACTTAAAAACACTTTTCTTTTCATGCTGAATTGACTCTACAGAGGTGGAGTCGGCACAATCTAAGAGGCAGCTGTGCGGCGGAAGCCAGGCGGCCATCGAGAGAATGATCCATTTTGGCAGGGAGCTCCAGAGCATGAGCGAACACCTCCGCCGTGAGTGCGGAAAGAACTCTGCTAACAAGAAGATGCTCAAGGTAACACAGCTGCTTACTTGGTTTATATTGTTTGTTTTTGTGGGATCTTTTCACCTTGTGTGTTTGTATTTCAGGCATTTACAGTTGACTTAAATAATTTAAGCCATTTTCTTCACATAAAAAATGTGCCTGCCTTTGTACTGTATACTTATAAAAGCTTCAGATTTTATCTTTTGGTACTAGCTCCCAGTAAAATGCCAAAATGAGCCTCAGGTTCAAATCAAATCCAATGTAAAGGTGCTCATTTTCTACATTCTGGTCTCATTTAGAGCAAATGTCATAGATGGGGTTGAGGTTTTGTCATTTGAAATCATAGATAACGGGGCTCGCTTTCAATCTCTCCAGAAGGAGGTCTATACTAATGACCTAAAAAATGTTCAGTATTAACATTTTTTTATTTTATTTTTTTTAAAGAAGAGAAAATAGAAGCTCAAAGACAGTGATGATGTAATATATTTGTTTTAAAAAGTACAGTCAGTACAGTTTTCTTCCTAAAGAAACTGGTCAAACTGTGGGAAAATTCAGTTTGAGGTGAAATGCTACACAAATAAAGTTCAGCTACGGCATGTTATAACAAAGCAGGTGAAATGAGGTGACTGGCTGTGGTGTGTTCACTTTCTGCTCTCCCGTCTTCTGCTGCAGGACGCATTCAGCCTGCTGGCCTACTCGGATCCGTGGAACAGCCCAGTTGGATACCAGCTGGATGCCATTCAGAGGGAGCCAGTCTGCTCCACTCTCAACAGTGCAATATTAGGTGGGTCAGCCATGAGCAGTGCATGATCCAGTCTACAGTTTTCAGTTAGCATTTTTGCATAAAAAGAAGAGAGACCTGATGGGGACTGTGGGAAACCCGACTCTCAAAAAGAAGCAAAAAAACTCAGATTGTGATAAATGTTAAAAAACTTCATTTGCATGTGGGTGGCTGCAGACATCTTGAGACAGCCAAACAGCATATTTTAGGGACTGCATACTACCAGGACACGTGTTTAAATCCAGGTGAACTAACCTTAAAGATTAAGTTGTCAGTGCACCTGCTATCCAGCTGAAGGCAGAAGCGAGCAGGTAAACTCAATCTGAGTGAACTGGAAAAATGTGACTTGCTTCCAAAACAATATCAAATTATATATCAAATTGTCCTTTGCATGTTGATATGTTGATGCTGATTATCATAAAATCTCCAATTTTTTTCAAGCTCAGAATTTCTTTACAGACATTGTTAAACACAATGTTCCTGCAGATCTTTTTCAAGGAAGGCCGAGGCTTTCGCTTTTTCAAGTTTTTCAATTCATTAATCTGAAAATAAAGCCCTTCAATCAAAATGACTTCCAGATGCTGTATGACTGTCCAACAAGCACTCCACCTACCAACTCCTGATATTACCTGCAGTCACGATATCTTTTTCTTTTTCTTTCCAGAGACTCACAACCTGCCCAAGCAGCCTCCCCTGGCCCAGGCTGTGGGTCAGGCCGCCCAATGCCTCGCCATGATGGCACGAACTGGCAGCGGCTCCTGCGCCTTCGCCTCTGTGGACGATTACCTGCACTAGCCCCGTGCGCACGCACACACACACCACACACACACTCTCCAAGGGCCTGTCCAGAAATGCTTCTTTCCAACTCCTCAGTCAGTGTAGTCCTATTAGCCGAGGAGGCATTCCTCTGCACGCCGTCATAGAACGTCAACCATCTCACTCGCTTCTGGTTCTGCTTTTACTGAACGCCGCTGAGGCGACATTTCTGGGCAGACCCTTAGAGTAACACCACCTCCTTTTCCATCATAAATATGAAATTACACCTCCACCTTCGGTTGGCTCCCCATGCGTCTGCCTCCATCTAACTGACAGTAGCTGACTTTAAAAAATAATCGGGGGGGCTGAACTCGTGTGGACGCACCGCAGTCCCCGCATTCCTGGGGGAGGAATCAAACCGGGGGTGGACAGACTGTTAAAAAATATCTCCTGTCAAACATAAACGGGGGGGGACAACAATAAGAAAACAAGACGAGTGGCCGCCACGGTTGACCAAATATTAACGTGGTCCCTGTAAACCTGGGGCTTACCAGGCAAATACACACACACACACACGCAAACAAACACACACGGAGGCAGGCTGATGCTGAAAACGGGATTGAAAAGTCCATCTCACCGAGGCTTGCTGA